>VZSG01000117.1:1196218-1208874 GCA_013398315.1 Nothoprocta pentlandii | reverse complement strand
CCACTCCCTGCACCCTGCCATCGAGCCAATTCCTAATCCACCTCCCCGTCCACTCATCTATCCCACAAGAAGACTGCGTCAGCTCAGAGGAGCTCTACAGGGTGGGCAGGGATCTGCACAAGCATTTTGAACTGCAGCAGCAGATAACCACATTGGGCAACCAATCCTCTGCCATGAGCAAAAGGGCTAATAGACTGCTTCAATGTATGAAACAGGAGTAAAAGGCTATGAGATTTTTATCTGCCTCGGGCATAAGTATGACTATTAGAGGAATAGCAGGGCCAGGTGTGGGATTTATATCTTTCATGAAGAATGATGGCAAACTGCTCAGTAATCAAAAGTTTCAAAACCAGGTTTACAGCAAGGGGCACACAGACCTTTCTCTGCATTATTTATCAAAGAGCAGACTGAGAGGTGGCTTGTTTTCAGCCTGTCAATATCTATGTAGGCAATAAAAATGGAAACTCATCTCAAAGCAATGGCTTAAAGCTGAAGCTAAAAAAGTAATGCTAGAAATAAGATTTTTATATATACATATATATACATATATATACATAGATACAGTAGTTGCTCAGTCACTACAACAGCTTACAGAGAGATTCTTCATTGATAAAGTTTCTCTTTTTAGGAGTTGTGATTTTCTAAAAAAAAAGTCAAAATACTCCTTTTTTTGCCTTATAATTTATGAACCTTTAAGACAGAAAGACTGGTTTGAGCTCTGAATAGCAGGAAAGAGTTCAGGAAATGGCATAATGAGGTAGATAGCCGAATAATTATGAACACTGTTGGATAAGATACAGAGAGCTGAGAAACAGAACTCACACTGAACCCTGGGGCATATCAGCAGAGTGGGAAGCAACACAGCTAAACAACAGGAGAAGTGCAGTAAGAAGAAAATCTGACTAAATATATGTGGAGCTATTCACACAACATCTATTTAAATCTCTTGAATCAACATAGAAAGTTCTTCTGATGCTTTATGCAGAGTATGTGCAAAATCTGTCTTTTTGATGCTTAATAACATCAATTGATCATAAGCCAAATGAAAAAAAAAATATATGTTATGCTAACAACATTTTTCCTTAAGAAAAGCATACTTCTATCACACAGTCTACACTAACACTGGGATTTGTGGCATATAAACTATTTACAGTTCCTTACCTTTTAAAGCTTCATTGATATAATTCTCTATGTAATATACTCTGAGCTTATCGTGCACCATATTCTGATCATCATCAATTCCATTAGCCATAATATATATTGGGACATCACCATACTTGGATTTAACCCACTTGAGCATTTTACGCAGCCCCCAGGGCACCACTGCAGCTCGCCCAGGAGAGTGTAGCCATGTGATATCATTGATCATTTGAACTTCTAGATAGTGATCGTATTTTAGAGCATCTTCTTTCTCCCAGCCCACAAGAGTAGTAGTGTAGTGACTTAAGGCAAAAAAATCAAATGAGCCTTGGATTAACTTCTTTTCGTCTTCTGAGAAATAAGGCAAGTGGAAATTATACAGATCAACACTGTTTCTTTGGTGAAGCCATTCTCTCATGATATGTGGGTAGTCACCATTCCCAAACACGGGCTCTGCAAGCCAGCCAATGTCAAATTCTAAAATTCTATCGGCAACTTCTTGGTCTTTTCTGGAAAAGGGACAAGCTGGTTCCACCCAGTCAGCTTGCAGAGCTATAGATATTTTGCCTTTCTGAGATCTCCTGAATTCTTTGTCATAAAGATGCCATGCTTTTGCATGGGCTTTCAACAGATTGTGCCCTGCAGTGTACGTCAAGTTCTTCACAGAAGGTTCATTTATTGTGATCCAAATTTTCACATGATCCCCAAGATTTGCAAAGCACAGTTTGGCATATTCAGCAAAGGCCTGAACAGTTTCTGGGTTTTCCCAAGCTCCGTATTTGGCAAGTGAAGCTGGAAGCTCTTGATTCTCAGCCATCGGTTGCCATAAGGCAACAACAGGAGTTATGTTAACTCTGAGAAGTTCACTAGCAAAACACTGATAATAATGCATAAGCGTGTGGTTGATGACAGAAAGGTTACCTAAAGGAAGAATTGAAGACCACTTTAGTGAAAAATGGAAGTGTGTGACATGCATTTCCTGCAGAAGCGAGATCTGAAGCCTGATAGCAGCAAAGTCAACACAGTGACGCTTGCGTTTGGAGGTAAAAACTCCATCCACTTTAATAAGCCGCTTCGTCTGGTGAACGTCCCACACATAAACATTAGGGTCAAGAAACTGGGAGGGTGTCGTGTCTACCTAGAAGCAACAAGAAACACATCAGACACAAGCTGTTAGTTCTAGATGTGTAGGAACATCATAATCATCAGGCACAACTTCCTGAAGGATCACAAGTGAGAACATTGCACTTAGCACCTCTGTCACATCTCTGATTCCATAACGTATCTGACGCATAAGAACAAATTAGTCTTCAGTTAGCATGTGATATCAGAAAAGTACCAAATATATATTTATATAATATTCATCCTACTTTCCACACAAGCTTATGCTAGCAGCCACCGTGTTTATATTTTGTCCAGATTGCTCCATTCTGTAATGGAAATGAGGGACTAGGCACTAAATTTGCAATCTCCAAAGAAGCAATCTTCAGCAAAGACTACAGTAATTAAAAAAAAAAAAGTTCTTCTTTCAGGTTTAAGATGTTATACTGAAAGGCCTACAGAGAGATTGCCTGTTGGAAATTGCCCAGTGGCTCTTTTCCATTCACTCCTTGAAGGCAGTAACAGAAATAATAAATGCATCATCATTTATGTGTTCAGTTTTTGTCTTCCTAACTATGATTAAAGATGAGTAATGTTTTGCACTTGATTTTTAGCACAAACTCATTCTTGCTTCTTGCTAAAGTTCTTATTTATTTAACTTGTACTGAACTCATTTTCAAATTATTTCAGCAGGCTGTTGATCTCTGAATCATTCTTTTCTCTGACTTCTGAGTAATGCTACTATAAGACATCCCAATAAATATATTTCTCTTTAGGGCTAAAGTTTCTGGGGCTCCACATGTAGGAAGCACCTGTATGACCCACAAGACAGAACAAAAGATGACCTTCTCAGAGTCTCTTAGAATTACACCTTTTTTTTTTTTCAATGAGTGTCAAAAACATAATAAGGAAAATGGAAATTAAAACAACGCACACCATAAAATTTCCTTCTCATTCATAATCTAGTATAACTCTTACAAAAAAAGGAAAAAAAAAAAGATCCAAACTACAAGGTAGGTGCTAGTCCTGTCAGTTCAGATTTCCTTGTCCTGCCCTCTGTTTGAAAAGCAGGTGTCAGCCTACAACCAGTGTTGTAGCTCAGGCTCTGCAGGTCTGTACAGAGAAGCTGCTGAAAATCAGTTGCTATTTTCTCTGGAGAGGTCAGTCCTGTGCTTATAGAAGAAAGCAATAAAAAACAGCATGTCTGAGTGAAATTGCTTTTCTGGAGAATTGTCCCTTGCAGATTACTAAAGCATGGATTCCCACTAATACTGCGGGAATGCTGTCAGAAGAGTTTTTCCACTGTGATGCATCTACAAATCACGCTACCTAAGCCTCACAGCACAAAATGTTTGAATGGTCTTTTGAAATGAAAATATTCAGCTTTGAAGGTTTTGGCAGTGGGAGGGAATTTTTTAACTGTCTTGAGCTGACTGACACAGTAGCTTTGCAGCAGTTATTGATCCCAAAGGCAGCAATTCCATTTCCAATCTCTAATTTATCTGGGAGGCTGGAGAACACCGACCATTAAATTTTTTTTTGGAAATCAACATGTCAGGTAGGGAGGTTGCATTATTTTTCAGGAGAACCAAGTCAGATGTTACTTCGGGAGTAAGAGAAAACAAACAAGGCCTCTATGTTCTAGCCTCAGGAAATACTCTGCCTTTCTGGAAAATCTAAATTAAAACTTCTGTTCTTGGACCCATCCTCAAAGCTGAATTTTACTGCACATCTTTACTGTGGTTAGAGAATCCTTGTAAGCCAAAACAACATCTGAGAATTACCAAGCCAAACTGTTAAAGAGACCATAACTAAGCTACAATTTTTACACATGGTATGAAGCTTTGAAATTTGAAAGGTTGTCCTGAAATATCAAGTTTAACTGAAATCAAAAGACTGAGAATTGTGAACCGGGATCCATGCTAAGTACTATCTGGGGTACTGCAGCCTCAGAAACAGATATGATGCTAAACAAAACAGCAAGAAAGCAATACAGAAATGTCATTTAACTTTAAGCTTCTCTATTTTTTCTTTTTCTTTTCTTACACAAAATTGCTCTAATAACGAACCCAGAACATATATACGTAGCATGCAGAAACACACTCACTAGAAACATTAAGAGCTTTCAGAATCAGGAAATTCGCTAAACCATATACTACCAGAGCTCTCAAATATATTTCCATTAAAATAATGGACATGAATAAACAATAATATTTCCTATGTCATATCCTAGGCCTTTTAGAAATACTGCATTAGATCCAATCAATTTCCAAGCGAAAAGGAGTGACTTTTGGTGACTGATCCCATAAAAAATGTTCAAGAAAGGTGAACACCAGACCCGCTCCTTTTAGATTGCTGTGCATTTTCTATGTTACTTATCATCCCTCAACCTCACTGGTTCTCACTGGTCACACAGAAATGTCTACCAAAGACTGAAAGACAAAATCTTTGATCCCAAAGCCTTGTGCCCATCTCCTCATAGCACTCTGATAATATATCACTTAACAACAAGGTCACCCAATGCATCAAAATCATTGGTATGGTCTTGTGCAGCGATGTGGTCGCAGAGCTGCCAGCTCTACCCACAGACTTACCTGGATGTAGTTGTCAACTATTCCCCAAGCAAAGCCACAGGGAAAGGTCCCTTCTATGGGCTGGTTTTCGGGCAAAGGTGGAAAGCCATTTTTCTCAATCAGCTTTCGATAGAACAAGACAGAAGATTTTGGCATCAGCTTCTTGTCATGGCTTTGAAAGTCAATATAAAACAACCCACGTCGGATGCTGTATCCTCTGTGCCACTCGAAGCCATCCAGGAGGGACCACGCTGTGTATCCGAACACATCAACTCCATCGTACCGGATGGCTGAGGAAAGAACAGGAATGAACTCATCACAATGTTCATTTTTTTCTATGCAGATTGCCCCTTATCAGCAACAACGGCAGCGCTCGTGGGCAAGAACAGTGCGGTAGGTTAGATAAGCATCTCAGACCCATTTCAAAGCCTGTGTGGGGAGGATATCTCAGCTGCACTCAGGGAGCTCGCAGGCAGACTTCTGGCACACAGGTCCATTGTGCATGGCAGCAGAGCTATCTGCCTGCATTTGAAACCAGCCACTTGGAGAATGAAAAGCAGGAGATGGGGAAGGGCTGCACCACGCGCAGCAATGTGCACATTTTGGCTCATTCAGAGGGGTCCCTAAGGGAGCTGCACCACGCTCACCAAGTTAGACTCCTCTTCCTCCTTCCCTTCCACTACAAATACCTTGGTAAGACCCTGATAAAACTTGTGCGTTCTGATGGATTTTTATTCCCATAGATTTTTCAGCAGAAGTGGCAGTGCAGGAAGACTGTCCTTATGTGAAAATTCTGACTCTTTCCATCTTTCATGGCATAGCATAGCATTTTCTGGCTTAAATATTTATTTAGGGGTTTCTAAAAATGTCCATGTATTCTAGACCCGCTCTTCAAATTTCTGCGCCCCTTGTAGGTTAAAATCAAGGTCTACTGGCATCTAATCGTATCACCTTTTTTTGAGATTTCCAAGTGATATTCACTTTTAGCTGCATTCAACACTGCAATTCAGCAAAACATTTCTGGGCCAGGCTTGGCTTTGGTGAAGCACAAAGGAAGCTGCTTATTTTCATTACTTAATTAGACCCACCCCAGTTCAGCAATGCATTTAAGCACATTCTTAAACATTCTTTTGAACTCAAGTTTGGCTCCATAGCCAGAATAGTTTATCTTTATTACTCACCATCTTCTCTAAAGGCAAACTGGGTAGTGACTGAACACAGTATTTTCCAGCCTAGTAGCACTGAAAGCATAATTCAGGCAACAGGAATATCAAGAGCCTCATTTCCTTTTTGTATTAATGTACCTCATTACAATCAGTTACAAAGGACCAAATGGATTCTTGATTGTAACACAGCTTGAATCAATTAAATTAACTTGAAGTTATATAAGCAATGGATCTGACCTAGTCTCTTTCACAAGCCAGGAGAAAATATAAGAAAAATGAATATTTTTCCTCCTACAGGCATCATTCTTTTGTGTATGGTAAATATTGGTATTTTTCTGATCTCTGCACATGATGGGATCTACCATACCAGCATAGTAAAAGCCAGTACAGGTCCACTTTGTTAAGTAGCTAACTGTGAGAATTGCTCTTTGAACAGCATCTCATTCCTTCTGTAAGTCACCAGAGAGCATGCCCACATTTCCTGATCATCCCATAAAAATTCTCAACATCTTCTTTAAAAATGTATTAACTTCTGTCCTCTGTTAAAGAAACAACTTGGAAAAAAAAATGGATGTTTCATAGACTCAAACATGTCAATCCATAAGAATTGCATATTACTGAAAGAAAAAAGGACAAAAACAAATGGTAGCTTTTTTTTTTTCTTTTTTCCCCTTGTCTATCTCCTCTCTTTTTTCTGTGTGTCTGTTAGTCTTAAATCCAGAATGCCTGAAAACTAGCCTCTCCTTGGCCATATTGCCAATTGGAAATAACTTCTGTTCTAGTGATGCAAACTTGCAAGTGTGCTACTGCCCCAGCAAGAATGGGGCCAGAATTGTGTTAGCTATTAAACACAACTATCTCCTACCAGCACTTGAGTTCATGTTCTTCTAAGCCCTATAATATAAATATAGACCTTAGGAACTACGACAGACCCATAACTACCAAACTTAGATCCTTAAACCACTCCTTTCAGGTGCTGTCCAAGCCTAGGGATGAACAAAGCCCGTGGCACCTTTTTCTGTGCAGAAGCTACTCAGAGTCCACGTCTTGCTTCTGGGCATAACTGAGAAGAGCTCAGTCCTGACTTGTCAAAGGCCTAGTTGTCCCCACTCTGCTTAAGACTCTCTGAATCCAGACCCGCTAACTTCCAGGATAATTACCTAGCCACTAAGCTAGTCAAAATTACAGTACACGGGATCTCTCATGCCCTTCTGCTTCACTATACAAGGAATAATCAATTTATCCACAACATCAGAGATGCAGCAGGGAAGGGAATACAAGCCTCGTGTAAGTGGTTAGACACTCATCCAAGTGAAAAGACACCTTCAATCAATCTTCAGCTCTAATTAATATTTAACTGCTTTATATTACAGTTTTATTCAATCCTCCAAGGTATTTAAAAACAGATCAATAAAAGAAGCAGTGAATGAGTCTGGGGCTGTGAATCATAAATGAACAGAGGCCCTTTGCCATAGCCAAGGAAAGGCTGCATGGGGCTCATCTACAGCGTGCAGAGCAAAAGCATGTGCACCTACCTCAGCATTTTAATCAAAATCAAGAGTGCCCTCCTGAAGCAAATCGCCCAATTTCCCCAGCTTACTGCTTGGTTCTCACCAGAGTGGTCTAAGAAGGCATGAACCGGGTTGCTTTGGGGTAAAATTAAACCAGAAGGAATAGCTGATGGGGCTTCTGTCACAGGGCAACCAATAGTACTCCTAAATAATATACCCCCCAACACATACACACACTCAAGAATGCACAGCACATAGTGGGGACACCAGGCCCTCTAAAACAACTGTTTCTGCATTATAGGCTTGCTCCTACAGTGCTGTACTTAGCTGCTAATGTAGATATAGTGGTATGTACCAGTTTTGTCTGAACTGGGGCACATACACAACATATGAGGAGATACTACCTAGATTTTGGAAGTAGCAAAACCACATCTATGGGGCCTGTGGTCAAAAACAATTATCCTTGATTCTCAGGGCAATATTTCTGATGCTTTTTACTGCCTCACAATTGCTAGAGTGAATTTGGTGGGAACAAGTTCAGGAATCTCTGCACTACAGTGCTGAATTAATGTCCAGGATAGACGTGCCCTAAACACGTGAGACAGGATCTTCTCTTGGACCATTTCTGTCCAATCACTGTTCACAGCCAACACGATGTCTTCATGGATCTCTTTCTTAATTAAGATTCCCTAGATACTACACAGAGAAACCTGATACTTACAGGATATTGCAGATTCTAATGGGCAAGTAAGCTGGGGGCAATAATTTTCATCATAGTGATGCCAAAGTCCCTACTGTTCATCCAGTCCTCAGTCTTTTTATTTTTCTGTAAGTTTAGCCAAATGTTGGCATAAATAAACATAATGACTAGACCACTGCTGTTGTTGTTAATATTGTTATTTACTGACTTCTGTTGTTAATGTTATTATTTACTGAGTTGCACATTTAAAAGGATGAAACTCTACAAACTGAGATTGTTTCTAGCCAGCTCTGATTAGAAAACAGATCTATTTATGTATGTCCAGCAATTTACAAACTCAGTAGAAATATGGGGAAAAAGACCATGATTTTTTATAGTGTTTCATCTCACTTGATGCTAACCATTAATACTTTACATACAATAATAAGTAACTGTTTTGTATATTATTTCTCCCATTTTGGATTTACTGACTCACACATTTATTCACTTTTTCATTTATTTGTAACGATTAGGTCTCTGGAAGAGCAGGTGATATAGGAGTTCTTCATATTTTTATGAGTACTGCAATGAAAATGGAAATCATTTTTGGTATTCCCCTGTTTGTAAATGGCATCACAAATGCTATTCAGTTGGAACAAACAGCTATAATAAAATTGTTTTTAAAACCAGAACAGTAGACAATTGACATGGAAATCAATTACTAAATAGTAAATTAAAAAATTAACAACAACAAAGGTGGAAATGAGAGAATAATCACATGAACAATTTATTGATGACAACTAAGACTGAGATTTTTTTTTTGTATAAGAAAACATGAAAACAGAAAATACCTGTCATAAAAAGTAGTGTATTTGAAAAGATAATTGTTCAACCACTTAATCAGATTATATAATCTCAAACACTCGGTTCTCCTCAAATAGGTGTAAATTCAGATTACTGTGTCGAGAGCTGTGCTAATGTAAAATTATTGCAAGGGCAGAACTGAGATGCAGAATGAAAAGGTTTCCAGTTTTTCATTTTAAAATGCATCCCTTCAGCCTTGTGTATTCAGAGGAATTCTGGTCAGGTAGAATTTACCTCTGAATATATATATTCTTTCCTTTTGTATATATGAATTCAGGTATCTAAAATATGGAAAGCAGCTATTAATAAATATCACAGTGGATTTCCTGATGTCCACAGACAGTGCACTCTTCACATCAATGCTGCGCTTCCTCATACTAAACACAGGAGTTACAAGTGCTCCTGTTCAAAGACAGCAGCATCAAGCACACAATATGCTATCTACAGTTATTAAAGGTCTTCAAGGGCTCAGAAGTACAAACCCAAGAAAGTGATGTTCTCATTTCACAAGTGCCTAGATGAATATTAAATATCAGAATTAATTCTCAGACTGATTCATTAATGAGTTTCGGTAGGTTACTTTGCATAATGATTCTGTTAAGCAGACATGAATACAACCTCAGTCCTACCTTTTAAAGTTTCCATAATGAACTTTTTGAGATAATAAATATATTTGGCATCATCCCTCTTGGTGCTACCAGAAACAAACCAGCTGTTTTCCACAATGAATATTTGGGGGTTGTTATATTCATTGCTTATCCAGTAAAGAAGCTGTCTGAGGCTTATTGATTCCAACTGCTGGAATTTCATGTGAGAGTCCAAAAGCTGGAAGCTCAGGGTTGCTCCAAAAGAAAGAGCAAAAAAGTCAGCTGTTCCCTTGATGTACTTCTTCTCAGCTTCACTGAACTCAGGCAGCAGAGATGAGAGGTTACTCCTCATGCTCTCTGGATAGTCACCATCAATAAATATGGGCTTAGCAAACCAGCCAAGCACAAAATCAAGGGACTTTTGACATTCTTTTATATTTTTTTCAGTCATATTTTGAGGTTTTATCCAGTGGGAGCTAAGGGCAATGGACACTTTTCCTCTTTGAGTTGGACGAAAATGATCATTGTAGAGATGCCAGACTTTAGCGTGAGCCTGTTGAAAAGAAAGACTGTAATTAATGCACCTGAAATTCACTTTAAAGTAACATAATTAGTTTCAAGCACCAATGTCCTGTGCCACAGAGTGACCACATCAACTTGCATTCAAGGGCTCAGTTTTCTTCATTCATCAGCAGCTTATAATCATAAATTCCCTTTTCATTAATAACATATTAATGAAAGAAATCTCTAGTTGTTTTGGGTAAACAGCATCTCCATTTTCCTAAAAGCTACCACAAGCACCAAACATACATGACTGTTAGTAAGATATCTGTTAGCATTAATTATTATTAGGGCATATTTTAAGTACATACAAAAACTAAAATGCATTTCATGTAACATGTTTCAAACTGTGTTTTCACTAAAGGAATATCACTTTATTTGTATATTCACAGATATACGTGGGAAGAAAAAACATTGAATTTGCTCTATTCTTAACTGCAGCACACATATAAGAAAAGCAACCAATCTAGACTTTAAAAAGCCTATTGAAAAATATTTTTTCATAGCTCTTTAAAGTTATGCTGATAATTTAATCTCTCTTATTCAAATTGGATAAATTTGCCACCAGCAACAACTTTCAACCACCTGATATGATTCTTGGTATAGCTTTATCTGTTATTGTGAGGAAATTTTTACCAAATTCCTCTTTCTTGTGATCTTACAGAGTGGGTTGAAACAGTTTCTTGATGTTGTCTTTGAAAGCTAAATAGATCAACTTCCTAGAGTCTTTCATTATCTTCAGGCATAGTTTCAAGCCCTCTAACCATTCTCATTGCTCTTCTCTGATTCTTTTCCAATTTGTCATTATCCTTTTAAAACTGCAGAAGCAGAATTGGACATAATATGCCAGTAGTAGTCTTGCCAGCAATAAAACCAGAAAGAATAAATATACAGCTTAAGGCCATAGCATTACACTGTGAACATACGCTCATCTAAACTACCACAATATCTCTAGAGATTTAACCTTCTAAAATACATATTTTTTTCTTTGCACCTAACTTATCACAGTCTTGATGACTTTATTAATCAACATCCCTGTACATATCAGTAGAAATCGCAAAGGTTTTTCCTAAGGCATTGCTAAAAGTATAAAAAATATATGTTCTCTTCATAAAGTATTAGAATAAACAATATATGCTAAATATTCTTACTTTACAATTTCATTTTGAACCTTCCAAATTAGTGATACTTAGCAATAGCATGAACCTTCAATTGAGATATACAAATTAACAGGAGTATTGGATACAAAATAGATTATTAATCAGAATGTCAGAGTGGGTTTTTTTATGCCTCCTTGCAACATAAGCCATGTAGACAGCCTTATACTTCCACTCAATGCAGTTATTATGTTGATTAGTTTTATCATTAATGTATTGATAACTGATGCTTATAGTTTCCTTTTCATACACTTGTCTTTCAAGCTTTCAACTGTGATGATTTTCAATTGCCTGCATAATTAGGAAAATTAAACAATTAGATTATTAATCCTTTTTGACAGAGACATTGTTAATTACCTAAGAAAAACAATTACTTCTATCATTCTACTCTTCTTGCACAATTTTAATTCTCACTGCTAGGAGAAAAGCAATTGAAAGTGAAGGACAAAGGTAAGATCAATAATCAAGACTCAGTTCAATTGCCACCACAGAGAAGCCTGCTGCCATTGAGTCATCACAGGCAATATAAAACATCTGTGTGGATCTGACAGCTACGACGCAGGCTCTAAAGCCAGCTTGACCCATGGCCTTTTGAAGCAGTCACTAAAATCCAAAGAGAACAATTTTGGTAATTTTAAATGACAATATATACCTGTGCGTGCACATCTGAACTGAGTCCTCAATTTAGCTTTATCGTACATGCTTTCCGTCGTAATTCAGCAGTAACTCTGATATTGAGAGAGATGCAGTCCTACCATCTGTCTATATTAATATAGTGGATTTTGATGCTACTGAAAAACTAAATATAGCACCTACTTTAAAGTCTCATGACAAAAATGAGATCTGACTTGCATAGATATAATTTCACTTTATTGTGACTATCCATTCTGCTGAGTAAAGAAAGAAAGACACTAAATACCATGCCCAACACACTATACTCCCAATACTTTTAACTATTTTTTTTTTTAAATGCTATCAGGGAACAAATGTGTCACCACTTGCAAATCCAAAGGAAGCCTGGAGATACATTATTGACAGCAATTTCAAAAGATTTTCCTTGCTATCCCTATCCTTGCTATGTTGGACCTTGAGATTTCCTGTCTCAACCATGACTATTCACAGAATCACAGAACCATTGGGGTTGGAAGGGACTTCTAGAGATCATCCAGTACAACTCCCCTGCTCCACCAGGGAAACCTACAGCACGTGGCACATGGTGGCATCCAGGTGGGTTTTAAAGACCTCCAGAGAAGGAGCTTCTACAACCTCTCTGGGCAGCCTCACAGTACTCTCACAGGAAAGAAGTTCTTCCTCACA
>VZSG01000117.1:1180542-1195696 GCA_013398315.1 Nothoprocta pentlandii | reverse complement strand
TTCTGAGGACGCTGCCCACCAGTCTCTAGGATTATGGAGGACTTGCCCCATAATCCACAGCCCTGCTCTATTCTCCTACCAGTGTAGAGAGATATTCCAGCATTTCCAGTATCCTTGATTTCACCATGAAGCACAGAGGGGGACAATCCCACAGATTATTCCTTTCTCTAAAGGTACTTAGGTGCTAGTTAATCCTTCACATGAATTAAAATAAAAAAAATATATAAAGGTTATCAATATGAGACTGTCTCACACAATTTTGCTTTTTCAACTGGTGAACTTGTCTGCCTCTATAGAAAATGAATGCTCTTGAGAAGATTAGTTTTCAAGGCATGCAGACTGAGTCACTCTTTGGGAGTCCTCTCATTGATGGACAGAACATATCATTTAGTTTAGGCAAGCCTGATGACATATAGACAGAAAAAAGCATGTGAGAAGAAGCTTGCCTTAAAATCTGCCTCTAGAGGATGCATGAAGTGAAGTGGAACAATACAATCTTCAGGATAATAAACCCCTCAAAATTGTATTAAAGTCCACAGGCTCTGTGGCTGTAGTTACTGAAGAGAAGTTCAAGGAAAGAGGTAAATGGAGAATAAGCCAGTGACAGAGCAGAGAGTTTCTTTGGACATCTGGAACAGATGTTTAGAACAGCTGCCTAAGCCCAGGTGTCTAATGCTGATTTAGGCCTTTCAGAGTATTCTCTTCTCCAACTAAAGTTTCAGAGACCTTTGAGTTTCAGAGGTCTCGCAAATCCTAAGCCACATCTGCCGGTTCCACAGAGATGATTTGGCTTGACTGGGAACACCTTATTTAAAATGACTGTTTACAAATTGGTTCTTGGAAGAGTCATGCAGTCTCTAGTCTGTTATGAGAAGAACTATCTGCTGAAACCTAGATGCTGGTTTTTAGACTCTAAATTTGAGTCTTGCTTTCAGACAGTAATTTATACTTGTAGGCATCAAACACTAGACTGACACCTTTTCCTAGGATATAATCCTACATTTCTGAACCTGCTGAAGCGGGAGCTAACTCTTTACCAGCAAGGCCTCCATCGTAATGTGGACTTCCTCACATACCTTGCCCTTGGCTAAACCCATCTATATATCTGTATGTCATTCATGGTAGAACCTTATTTTCAAATTGATATGCTCTGCTTCCCCTTGCCTTCTCACTCCTTATACCTCTTCAGACCACTCTCTACCTACACTCAACCTATGAAATTCTGCTATAAGCCATATTTCACCCACCTTATAGAGATCTCTCTGTGAGTCAAAGTCAATAAGCCAGTCTTGACAAACTGGCAGATCTCCTTCCAAGGCAGAAAAGCCATCTGCAATACCATAGCATGGGCTAGTCCTACAAAGCCCATGTTCCCACAGGGACAGCAAAAATAATTCAGCACAGACAAACAGACTTCACAACATGACACAGTCATATCCTGCTCTATCACTGGATAGATCTACACAGTCTGAGACTCTTTAGTTTAAGTCAGTTTAGAAATATGCAGATATTGGTTTGCATGACTGCTCCTCTAAATTCCTTTGCAAGGTCATCAAGACCTTATTCAGCATCAAGACCTTATTCAGTCTAGCACTGGTATGTATCATTCTGGGAGCTTTCAGTGCTTATTTCTATCATGATACATAACCTTCACAAGAGCAGTTTGAGAATTATAATTGGGAACATCATGATTCCATAACTTGTGTTCATTTCTCTAGAACACATTGTCTTAATTTTCAGTTGTGTGTCTTCTGAACCAAGAACCATTAATTTCATAAATAAACTGTTCTCCATGCTCAGATAAACTATCTGTATTAATTCCTTATTTGCATGTTAATGAAAGTGAGTAGGAAGGTGTTACTGAAATTTGTTAAGTAATACAAAGAGAAGAATTAATTGGAAAAGATGTGCAAGGGATTTTTCATTCTAGAAACAAAGCAGATGTATTTTCCCAAAAAAGTCATTACCAAGTCAAAAACAAATCCAAAATGGATTTAACTATTACACTGACATGGGAAACTCTAGCAAAAGTCACAATGTGTCTTCTCATATCACCAGAAGCAAGTATTTTAATCAAAAGTCACAACAAAGAATGTCATATTCCATATAATGTTTCATCCTTAGATTCAGTCAAGTAGGTTTTATCCATACAGTCTTTAATCAGACATTTTCTTTCACAAGAAAATTACATCCTTAACACTGAATAAAGAATAGATACAGCTAGTGAGATAAGACTGGTAAGATAAAATCTTTGCGTATAACACACAATACATTACTACAGATAATATGCTAGTCATTTAGTATTTCATTTTTTTCTCTCTACTCTTCCATAAATATCTCTTTTTAAAGTTTTCTTTTAAGACTCAGTTAGACAACATTACTACCAATGCTTTATACAAAAAAAAGGTATTTTCTGTCAGTCTCAACAATCAATGACTTGTCAGGCTTGTAAATGGTTCACAGAATGTCATGTTTCAAGTGAACATAATTCAGCCTTATAAATGGATAATATACAACTTGTTATAATTATAGCTTTTAGTATTGATCATACACCTGAACTATAGTGTTTTATTTAGTTATTGTTTTTCCTGCTGTGCTGGTCACTACAAAATTTTGATGCCCTATAAACATGAATAAATTCATGCCACCAAAAAGGCAGAATGCATTTTAGAACTGGGAAGGGAGATTATGGGACCTGAATAAATAAATAAAGAAGCAAAATTAAACCAAGTATCAAGTTCTGGAGCAATGCATTACCTCCAGACAAGGCCCCTCGTTGCTATGATACTTCTCTTTACCAAAACCATCAAGGATGGCATCAAATACTTCTCTGAAGACACAGCAGCTAAAGAACTATTCACTCTAAAGGGTGAATAAAACAAATGATCTTTGCTGGCACTAGAATAGAAAGGAGAAGGCAATCCGTAAGCCTGAAGCTGGAACCAAGGTGTTCCATAAACATCAGCAGAAGAAATAGAAACCAAAAGATGAGACTAGATGAGAGCTGCTTTAAAATTAGATTTTGAGTGTTGTAAAACAGATAAATATGAGGGTCTGGGAAGCCTTGTGCTCTTGTGTGCTTAGTATCACGTAGATATGCAGGGGACACCAACTGACTTCAACGCAAGGGAAGGAAACCAAAACCAAGACTAAGCAAGCTATGACTGTTTAGCCTGGAGGAGACTGAGAAGGGATCTTATCAAGTATGTACAAACACCTGGAGGACAATGGAAGGAGGATGGGGCCAAACTCTTCTCAGTGGTAGCCAGTGATAGGACAAGGGGCAATGAGTACAAGTTGAAGCACAGGAAGCTCCATCTCCATGTGAGGAGTAACTTCTTTCCTGTGAGGGTGGCAGAGCCCTGGCACAGGCTGCTCAGGGAGGCTGTGGAGTCTCCTTCTCTGGAGATCTTCCAAACCCGCCTGGATGCCGCCCTGTGCCCCGTGCTCTGGGTGTCCCTACTGGAGCAGGGGAGTTGGACTGGATGATCTCTAGAGGTCCCTTCCAATCTCAACCATTTTACAATTCTGTGAAAATCCCACTTAATCACAGCTTGTGTCATGATGACTCGTGAAAGAAATCGCGCCTTTGAAGTACGCAATGCACAGACCTTGTCACAGATCCTGAAATAAGCCTCTCTCAGAATCATCCTGCCTTGAAAGGCCATTTGTCTCAACATGTCTCTGTAGTGGGGTATCTGAAGAGGACAGCTAGACTGTGGAGCAGCTTCACAAATCCTTCATATCCTTTTGTCACCAACACCATGGACAACTCCATCTGGGCAATTCATATCAAAGGGGGAAGCTTCTGGACTTCCATGCCACAGTTAATGTCCAGGTCAGAGTGGGATAAAAAGTATCTATTTCCAATCAGTGATCACAAAGGTAGCCTGGCATGACTAGATAGATTCAGCCATTCTGTCCAGATAAAGAGAAATTCCAACAGTTGAATGGACTGGGAAAACAGCTAAGTCTCAAGAGACTTAACAGTCTCTGAAATACAAAGGTCAGCAGGGAAAGAATTAAGCAGCTCTTGACTTTGGGAAGCAATGACAGACAAGATAAGAATAGCTTTATTTCTAACAACAAATGCCTCTGAAACCCTTGATGTTTTTAATCATTTTACATTACCTTTGATAAGAAAGATTACTTACAGAACTGCATAAAAATAGTTCAAGCAATGTTGTGACCCATGTGCATATTAAAGATATGTGAGATTCTTAAACAGAGTACAATAATAAGATAAAATTATAGAGCAGTTTGAGTGATTTAAAGCTGAGCTTGCTGTATGGAAGGGAGCTAAATTAGTCCCCAGTGAAAGACTCGACTTTTATTGGAATCTGGGACACAGCACTCAGGGAGTTTTTAGTGGAATACACACTCATAGTCATTGCATCAGAATTGCTTTGGGCTATATGTTGGAGCTACATATAAATATATAAATTCCGGAACTGAGACTGATGTGCATCACTAGCCATCTACTAGCCTGTAATCTTCTGGAGGACGTGACAAGTACAAATCCTGTTGGCATATTCAGGTAGACAAAATATTGGGGAAAAAAAAAAAAGACAGGAAGCAGAAAGACGTGGAGTTACTTGGTTGTAACCCACAAAAAAAAAAAGCACAGAGAACAGTACAGGCGGCAGTTTGCAGCTCAAACCAAGACAATAACACCATTCTGCAAGAGTCTATAAGCCCTGGGTAATGGTGCTGAAAAAAGAGGATAACAAAACCAGGATAATTTGGAGGAATCCTTAACAGGAACAGTGGTAAATGTTGTGGCAATTGAATCCTATCAATTGAATTGTCCAACTGAATATTATGCCAAAAGCAAAAGGAACATTTGTGGATTTTAAGTCAAAGACTCAATAGAGAGAAAGTAACAACAGCTCTAGAAACAGTAGCAAGAAGGAAAGAGTAAATACACAAAACTCAAGTCTGATATGCTAATGCTAGTATACTAATGCTTTGTCAGAGTCCATAAATTAAAAGTATGCTAAAAACAACTGGAAATGATAGAATTTGTAGCATTTCTCACCTTCAAAGAAAGAAATCTAAAAGTGACAGTACTATTCTGTGTTTGATATATCAACTGGTTTTCTGTTAGGAAAGTCAAACATCCATTCATGGGCATTCACTCCATTTAAAAACACTCACTGTACACACTGCTGATCTATGTTTGCTACTCAAGGTGTTCTGCATGGAAAAAAAAAAAAAAAAAGAAGTTTTTCCAACAGTTTAGTGGGTATACAGGCAGTATTCTGTCCTAGAGAAAGACTGTAGAAGTGCTTGGGAGAATTGATTTGGAAAGTCTCAGAGCAGTTGGGCAGAAGATAAATAAAGGACCAAGTCTGTGTAATTAGAATTGTGTGGTAGGAAGAAAAAATTATCTCTACAAAAGATAGAGGTAAACGTAAGTAGGACTAAAGGCCATCATCAGTATGTGTCCCAGACAGACAAGGAAGCTGTGATACCAGCATATTTTAACTCATCTTAGAATGAGTCCTGATCCTCAATCACATAGGCAGTAAAAATACCCTCAAAACCACAGGAAGAGTTCAGAAGTTATCACCCACGGCTGACTGGAGCACGGAATAAATGACCATGAAAAGATCATGAATGTCAAATTCTCCAGTTTGCCCTGTCTTAAAGCAGACAGCAAAACTTACTGGTTAACAGTTGATGTCTTAGAAATGAAGGCTGATACACCACAAATGACACCTGCTGTAGTTGAAATGCCAGAGTCTAACAAATTTGGTATATGCTGTCTCTGCAACCTTGTTAGCAGTAGAGTGTTGAGGAGTTTTTGCCTACATTTAAGGGGCAGCGTGTCTGCTTCACATATATTCCCTCAAGGATTTTACCACGTTTCAGGTATAAACAACTTTCATGTTATCCAAATTTCAGAAAAATTGGCTGAGGCTGCTCAGATCCATGCACTTAACCAACTGTCACCCTCAAAGCTGAACAAGTTAACCAAACAAGTGCTTTGCTTGCAGATGTGATTAATCCTTCAGCCAAGCTGCTAGGAAGGTGCAGCAATGGGAGTGGTGATTAGGACAAAAGTCAAATATTTCAACTGTTCTAGCACGGGCACTTTAATTGCACATTGTCATCCCTCCAGAAGCAGTAAGGGGCCCTATAAACACACAAAAAGGTTAAGAAAGTCACAACAAATGGTGAGGTCACTTTGTGTGAAAAGGAGCATTTGATCCTGGTATGGCCTCTAGAACACAGGGAACAGATTACATGAGGCAGACTGGTTACTGTTTCCACAAAACCTAGACATTTGACATACCCTGCATCAAGAAAGGTAAAAAACATGTGTGTTTTTGCTCCACAGTCATCAAGGTTCACCCTGATGTTAGGGAATGCAGGAACTCCTCTTAAGCTTGGACAAGTTCTGCAGTCTCCAGCAGAAGGGCTGCTGAGCACAGGAACACAGAATCATTTCTACTGGTAGAGAAAAACTCATAAAATCGACCAGCTAAAATGGAAATAAAAGACATAGCACAAAACGAAGAATAGGAACTGCATTTCCCAGCTGGCTCAAGCTAATTCAAGCATGAACTTCACACAGTAAGCTACCAGTATGATATCAGCATCTCAGTAATCTCTGCACAATGGATGGGATTACCATGATAGCTGCATAATTACTATTTCCAGAATTTTAAACCAAACATTGCCTGTGACAGTAATACATCCTCAAGACCCGAGAAATCTCTTGGAAGGAGGAGAAAGATAAGGCTGCAAAGGAAGCAGCAAAAGATTTGCAGAAAATGCTGGAAGAATTGATAGCTGTCACAAGATCAGCAACTCAGAAGAAGAATGCTTTGGTTTGGGAAATCTGACACTTACTTAACAAGGTGATCCTGAAATTACAGAGTGGGGGATGGAAAGGAGTAATTACCAACCTCCTGGTATTTAAGGCTAACAATAGTGTGGACTCAATAGTAAAATGAACCTACACATGAATGGGTGGTCCCCACAGCATACAGACAAGATCCCATATAGTATGTTCAGAACAGAAGTTATTTTGAAGAGATCAGAACAACAGAGGAGCAGTTTAAGTTGGAGGGTAGCCTCCTCTGGAAAAGAATTTTAAACAATGGCTAGAGAATTGTTTAATGTGTACTGTAATAAACACTTTTATTACAACAATTGTATGGTAGACCCCCTCTTTATCCCACTTCACCACTAAACGTGACCAAGGACACCAATATAAATTGATAAGTTCTTTATCAGTCACACAACCAAATAACTAATACTGTGTAGTAGTAGTGGATCCATTCTCTAAATGGTTAGTGGCAATCCTCAGAGTCCTGGCCAGGCAGTGCACAATAACTAAAAAGGCCTTGGGAAAGCTAGTAGAAGATTCTGGAAGGGATGATGAACTACCCATTTTGTTATGGCCATCTGGTTATACCGCAGTGCATCGGTGCATCTTTGCAAGATGATGACCATCTGAGGCATAACACCACCACAGCAGTGGTGATTTGACTGGTAGCAGTCCACCAGACAGCATTAGATGGATGTACCAGTAAACAGTTTTTCCCATTGCGAGTTCCTTTGTGAAAATAACAATCACTAACAGGCTGCAACAGCAAAGAAAGAACTGGAAAACCTCTCTCTAAAAGGGTAACTTGGAGGTGCTTGTTAGTACACAATTGGTACCACACCAGGAATTTTAAACTCAATAAATGCATTTGTAACCAATATATTAGGAACTGTCACAAATCACCATATCATCATATAGCACCAAAGGATCAATCAAAAAGGAAAAAAACCATGAGGTCAACAACATTGTCTTATGACTGCAACAACTTTTTGTTCTGCCTACTAGCATTAGACAATGACAGGTAACAAGACCCTGTGGTTTGCACATGAGGCAAAGCTGAGCATCATTAGGCAAAATCCTAATTATCCAAAATTATTGGATCAGAGCTTTGTGCAATAACTTGGGCAAATGCAGACCAAAATGAGAGACCTACCTGAATGCTGATCTCTACAAGGATTCTTAAACCTTACATCAGCTTATCAAACTCTAAATCTAGCTCAGTCACCCCTGACACAATAAACCCAGTTTACCCTGCTCTAACCTTATCTATTAAATTCAATCATTCCGAGATTAGAGCTGTGCATCAGTGATAATGGACCACAGAACAGATGGAAAAATTCCAAGCAGCCCTTTAGAGGAGTGACAGAAAACAGCAGATCAGGATGTGCATTATGTGTAAAGATACCAGCTTTCAATCCTTAGACAACTGTTTAGATTATAATTTGACCAGATGTGAATAGGGAATTGTTTCTTTCTTTTTTTTTTTTCTAATCAGTCTACAACTGTTTATGTGAGATCCATCTGTGTTTGTACGCATACTCAGTATAAAGAAATCACTACAAACTATTTCATTGTATTTCACCTGCTTCATAATATGTGTGCATGTAAAAGAACTGATTGAAGGGTGTGATTTGAATTACACAGCAACTCTGCAAGTAATGCTTAATTTGTAAAAATCACTGCAAATGTATACTAAATCAACTTTTATCCAGTAACTTTTGGAGCAGCTTTTATGTGATTATGGCAGATAATAAAACATTCAGATGAAACAGCTAAAGTCCACTGGGTTGTAAAATAAGATACAAATATAATGATTACAATGCTCTGCAATAACAGACAAATTACTCATGTAACAACTGCAATAGAAAAGGTAGAGTGTCATTCTCTGGGAATCCCTCTTGTGTGGTCCACTTTAGCTGCAGGAATTTTGAACTTGGCTCTATATCCTTTAGCTGTAATCCTAGTTATCCTTTTCATACTTGATAATTTGTACAAAACAGAAAAGAATTAAGTACTAAGCAAGTTGAGAGCTGTACACTGGGAGGAAGAACTATGGGCTACCTTCAGACTTATGCTGGTTATCAGAACCTGGAACTGGGCTGGGATCTGCACTCCAGACACGACCTCAGCAGGGCTGAGTAGAGGGGCAAGGTCACCTCCCTCAACCTGCTGGCCATACCCTCCTAATGCAACCCAGGATATCATTGGCCTTCTTGTTCACAGAGGTGCGTTGATGGTCCACCAAGATGCTCAGGTCCTTCTCTGCAGAGCTGCCCTCCAGCATGTCAGCCTGCACCAATGACTGCGGTTATTCCTGCCCAGGTGCACTCTGTCCTGCATCCAGGTCACTAATGAGTAAGATGAACAAAACTAGGTCTAGTATTGATCCCTGGGAGGACACCGCTAGCTACAGGCCTCCAACTAGATTCTGAACCACTGACAACAACTCTTTGAGCTCTGCCATTCAGTCAGTTCTTGATCCACCCCACTGTCCATGCATTTACGGCCCACTTCCCGAGCTTCCCTATGAGGATGTTATGGGAGACGGTGTTGAAAGCCTTGATGAAGTCAAGGTAGACAATATCCACAGTTCTCCCCTAACCTATGCATTTCACCATAGAAGGCCTGTAGTTGTCTGACTCCTTCCCCTTCTGGAAGACTGCAGTGACACATAACCAAGTGATTTTTGATGTCTCATTGGTTATCAATATATCTTTGCAACAGTACAAGCAACTGTAAAGCTACTTGAAAAGTTTTGATTAATACACTCACCATGACTATCTGTAATTCTTCTCAGTGTTACTGAGTTTTACTGATCTGTGATGTTTGGCCATTGTGCCACACTACTGTGGTCACTCAGCAAGATTCACCTCATCAGCAAGGATACAGTCACTGGAGGAGGCAGATTTCTGTCCTCTTCATTTTGAGGAATCACAACACTCCTCAGCTGCCACCCAGAAGTGCAAGTGTTCAAATCGCAAGCCAGAAGATGAGAAATTCCAGTGCAGGGAAAGGCAAGGGAAAAGAAGACTCTTAGGAAAAGAGAAACTCTTGGGGTATAAAATTCTTAATGATTTATGATAGTGATGACTCAAATTAAGAGATGGATGGAAAAGTAGGACATCCAACTTTACAGAACAAACAAACAAAAACAAAGTGTAATTCGGGATCTTTGCATTTCTACAGGAGGAAGAATGATTTAAGTGCATTTCTGCATGTTTTTCCATGAGCTTATGGCTTCACTGCAGTTACAGATTAAACGGCTTTCAATTTATATCTCCTTTGATTTGGGAAATGCAGTAAGAATCTCATCCAAAGCCTGCTGAAACCATGAAAATAAAATTTCAAAGCATGAAAAAGTCCCTTTATGTTGGTTTCTAAATGCATGTTTAATGGCAGGCATAAAATTAGTCTGCTAGAGATATGAGTGTTGACTCAAAAGTGTACAAATGGAAGTTTTCCCACTTTATTCTTGTGTCTGCAAACATAATAAAAAGCACCATTTCAGCTAAAAGGTAGAATCTCTGAGAACATAAAAATGCAACAAATAAAAAGCACATAAAACAAAAACATATAATTCTTACTTTATGAGCATAATCACTATATTGTTAAATATCTGCAGAAAATAAGCTAGGTTTCATCTGTCTGTATACAAGGAAACTGCTTATTTTGATTGTCAAAATACTTAATACATTTTTAACATAGTTGGTAAGAAGATAAATCTTATCAACATGGTATAAAAATCCCAAGTAGATTTAGTAGTTTCCTTCCTTTGTAAGTACCTACTATATTTTTATAGCACACAATCCAGATCAGGTACCTTTATTGTTGTACCAAAGTACTGCAATCCCAACCTTAGCAAAAAAACACCAGAAATCACAGGAAAAGCTGACCTAAAACAGTTTTCATCCAATCCCTATAGAAAAACAAAAACAAAAGAAAGAAGACTAAAAGAAAGAAAAACCAAAAGACAAGAAGATTGTTTTCAGAGAAACTGTTTAGTCTAAACCATACAAAATAGGGCACATTGCATATATGATAAATACAGCTACAAAATTCGAACAGCTACTCCTCTTCCAGCAATCTTTGCTTTAGCTCCTATGCTCCTTAGTACTGCATGATTTCTAAACAGAACTGACATTATATTAACTGCGTTACTCATAAATACTCTATGTTTTGGGCAGACTTTAAAGGCGTTGACCACATTTAGGTTTAGACTTGACTCTTGACAGTGCAATCGGTGCCTCTCGATGCCAGCCACATGGTTTTCACAAAGCAAATCAGATGTTTCACATTTCCCTGACAGGATCTTAGCTAGTTCCCTACATAGATTCCCTTTCGGAGAGAAAATAGTCCTCTCCTGAAGAAGAGAGAGCGGCTTTGATATCTCACTTTGGTTAACTCCTATTGAATGATGGTTTAAAACAGTTCTGAGTTGAAGGAACTAGCACATGGCAGAATTTATTTTTTGTGTACTGTATCAAGAGTTTAATATTAAACTTCAGATGGCCCAGAAACAAAACCCTGTCCCCATAAAATGCCAGTCACATCATGGGACTTGTACACACAAATGAAATGAGAGTCATCACTGACCATATATTTAAGGAGTAAACTGCCAGTATATTTACATTTTATTCTTCCCATTGCTACTAGATATTGCTGAAAAGTTTTCTGACATGAGTTTTTCTAGGCATTGTAAATGCAGATGGAGAAACATAAGGAGAAATTAAAATCCTAAACAAGCAGCTAAATCACAGATTTAGATACGTTTTTTAAAAATCCTGTGGCTGTGCACTGAAGGTCAGACTGTATACTCAGCTACACCAGGGGACCTCTATGTAAATAACGATGGCATTTGTTTCTGCACAATCATCTCTTTGGAGATTCTGCCAAGTAAACACCCCAAAACAAGGTCAAATAATGGTTTGAATAATTTAAAGAAAACTTGCGAGAGGCAGCTTAGTCCTTACATTAAAACATACCAGAACAACAGGAATGCTAGTTCATGTATTTCCCATGCAATGGTGGTAGCACCACTTTATCCTCTTAATGTCCAGGTACATATCCATGAGAAAGTAACAGTGCTCTCCTTCACAGCCACCATGAAAAAACACAGGAAGTTCTACCTCCATGTGAGGAGGAACTTCTTTCCTGTGACAGAGCCCTGGCACAGGCTGCCCAGGGAGGCTGTGGAATCTCCTTCTCTGGAGATCTTCCAAACCCACCTGGCTGCCGCCCTGTGCCCCGTGCTCTGGGTGTCCCTGCTGGAGCAGGGGGTTGGACTGGGTGATCTCTAGAGGTCCCTTCCAACTTCAACCAGTCTCTGATTCTGTGATTAGCAACTGTGAGAGTGTTATGACCAATTATGGTAATGATGACCAAATCAACACCTGAATGTGAGGCATGTCTATCATTTAAATATTGCCTATTTTAAGCAATGAGAGTTCAAAGAAAAGGGTTTGGAGAGATGCCTCTATAAGAAGTAATTGACCAAAAATCTGTACATGAATAGCAAAGACTTCCAATAGAATTCCCTGAAGACAGTCATGGAACATTGTGAGGTTGTAGACTAGCTGAGGAGTTGTTAGAGCCCCGCTCCAGAGATAACAAACTCATGAGTGACAACTCAGGCTTAAATACCAGACAGCAGCAACAGAGCCTCAGCTGTGCTACTCCTCTCCCTATTTGCAAACCAGTGATAACTCCAGCGACTGAATATTTTTTAAATCCTGTCTTAGGATTTCAGATCAGCACAAGTTCATGTAAGCAGATGGAAGTTTTACATATATTCAGGGCCCTTCAGATGGAAAAGGAGATTAAGTGTATCCTTGTGCCTAATACAACTTTAATAAGCAGCTGCTTAATTCCAGCCACAGTGCCTATCTGCACTTCAACAAATGGAGCACACCAGTCAAAACAGATCTGTAGAGGAAAATATTTGGTGCTAAGGAGCAATAACTGCACTACCCAATGGACTAGAAGCGTATTAGCAGCTGAAGCACCCTAGGTGTGCTCCTGCAGAGCAGTTTGCAGGTTAGTCCTATCCAAAAATAATACAGCTTTTCTACTCAAAACCACCTCAGGATACAAACTCCAGTATAGCAAAGAGAGAAAACCAGGGATCCCCATACCAAACACACTCCTGATTGGAATGGTAATGGTGTTGTAGTTGCATGCTTAAGCAGCCTAACACTACAGAAGCATGAAAAATATGCAATTTTTTTAAGAAAGTCAAACAGGAATTCGGATATATGATAAAGAGCTGTCCAGCATTTTTTCCTAGAGAAAAATGTTTTCACTAGCTACAGCTAGGCCATAACTCTCAACATGCATGCTCTACAACGGTTACTGGAAAAAAAAAAGGGGGATTTAGGAGAGGGCACCTTAAATCCGGATTATGCTTCAGATATTAAAGGAAATCACAGATTGCACAGCTGACATGAAATCTTTGTTGCAGTAAACATGCTGCAAGAAGCAGAGCAATTGGCTGATCAGCAACCAATTAGTTCCCCAAATGACAATTAAAAAAAAAAAAAAAAAAAAAAGAGGTGATCTGAATCTGCCACCAGGCACTTTGCTGGGTGGGAGAAAGGTATTAAAAATATAAAGAATGTAGTAGATGTTTAATACCAAATGAGCTAATGGACAGCTAGAATATAAGAACAAATTAAAGCTCTGCCCAGGTCTGCCCAGTCCAGTGTCACCTCTAACAGTGGACATTTCATGTTCTGTGGACGTTTCATTTGGAGGCAGAACATGAGCCTGTTCACCTTCTGAGATCCTCCTTGCCTTCCTACTGGGAATGTGAGAGGGAGGCATCTCTGCCCATTTCCTTCAGTATCTGCTTACAGTTCATGAACTCGTCTAGTATTTTTCCAAACCTGGGGGTAAAATCTGCTCCCCTGATCTGCAGCAATAAATTCCACAAGATCACAGCCTCCTTTTTTGCCCTTTTTAAAACTACTAATTTTCAGTGACTGTCTCAGTATTGTAGGATGTGATGAATAACAGCTCTGCATTCACCTCATCCATGACTTTGCTCATTCTCTAGGCCTCAGCTGTATTCCCCTCAGCTTTTTCCTCTCCAAAATGAAGTATCATAAGACAGATTTTCATTCCATTAATCATTTAAACTGCCATTATCTAACTCCTTTATGTCCTTCTTGAAATGCGGAGCCCAAAGCAGCAAACAATCCTTAAAATGTGGGTACACTGATATTTTGTGCTATTATGGAAATTCTGTCCGCTCTCTGGTTCTCAATACCCTTCCTGATGATGCCTAACATTTTCTTTCAGAGCTTCTAGATTACACAGTCTCACTGAAGAAAATACGTGTAAAGAGCTACAAAACACTCAAAAATACTGCTTGGTGTTACAGTACTTCTCAAAAACTAACAGCATTTCACAGGAAATAACTACATCAAGAATCTACAATTTAAAATGTAAATTATAAAGTTACATCAGAGTTCCAAAATGTGTATTTTAGTATCAAAAGGAAAATGTACCAGCTAGGGAAGACGACTTCTATGATATCCTTCTGTGCTTTCAACTATGGCATTTGTGTTGTAATGCGAACAGGCAGCACCACCACCGGACTTGCAGGATGGATAAGGAGGAGAAAAGCACACCAATCCATACCCTACCCAGCATAGGGCAGAATCCCACTTCTTGGTAAGCCTATGGTACACGTTCATCTCAGTATTTTCTGTGTTAATCCAGGCACAGCTAAAAGGACAGGGAATTACGGATCCCAAGAGGCTGCCAAAAGAAAGAGCTACCATGACAAAGTCCATTACCAAGAAAAGTAAGAACGGCAAAAAGCACAAACTCTTGCCTATTTGGTTTGGTTTGTCTTCATGGAAAGAATCCAACCATAACCAGTAAAACAAAACAAATGCCAGTCCCCACGTGGCTGTTTGCTTTGGTGGGACAGTGGGAGCTGAATCCGAAGGTGCCCAAGTTGTTCACTCCAGCTTCCTTTTATACTCCATGAAAAGAAACAGGAAATTCTAGGTGCAATTTCTTTTACCCCATGTAGACAGTGGCTGGAAATGGTCACGCCTTTAAAGTGTCACCACTAAACATAAAGGAAGCATAAAGTTCAGATGTAAATGTTTGCAATGAAAAATGCTGATAGTAAAGTGAGGTGAATCACATCACATTTGGTCCTTTCCAATTTAAAGTATATAGTTTAGCAGCTATACTTTATACATGTTTAGGATTTAGGGGAAGATAATTCTTTTTTGCATACTCTAAGAGTGTTGCCTCCATAATCTTCAGGGAAGACAATATGATGAATCATAAATAAAATAAAAT
>VZSG01000117.1:1162845-1180522 GCA_013398315.1 Nothoprocta pentlandii | reverse complement strand
AAAATAAAATAAAATAAAATAAAATAAAATAAAATAAAATAAAATAAAATAAAATAAAATAAAAAAGTGAATGAAAGCAGAGACCTTCCACAAGCCTTATTTACCACAGACCAGTAGTTAATCCTGCTGACTATGAATCTGAGTTCCTGTAGGATGGTGTTTAACCAGCTGCTACCTTTTCATTGTGGACACCTTTTCAGAAAAGTGTAAAATATTCTGAGCAAGGCATTAGAAACATTTGGCTAAAACACAAGAATTTGATGAGTCATCTAAATGTGAATGAAGAATTCTGACTTTGGAGATTTTTCTTAGGAATATGAAAAATACTGAACTGAAAATCATTGCCATATTTAGGCAACGTCTCTTGTGTCTCTTCTATGCCAGGCATTAGGAAAACAGGATTATAAGATTAAGAAGAATCTCAAGGGCATCAGGTTAAACCCCCTATTGTCACAGACTTAGATACCTCCTGTTCATAAATTTGTCCAGATTCATTTTAGCATTAGCTAGGTATTTTGTTCATCCTCTCTCCTCTAGAAGACTATGATAGGACCATACTTAAAAAACGATTAATAATTTGCTTTTCTAATTTTCAGGTTACATTCAATCTAAATAGTTTGGTTTGTATAACAAAACTGTCCTTTGCCTCATATAGCTATTTTCCTTTATGTGTTTCTACCATTGATTCAGTTAGAGAAGCACGCGTATCTTTCTCCAATGTCCTTGCTTGGATAAAAAAGCCATGTTTGAGTAAGATAATTCCTCCTCTCTGCTTGAAACAGCACCTGATATGGACTAGAAATAAATGTGTCTTTGTCACAGCTGGATTATATTGGCATCTCACAGTCATGCTGTGACCTGCAGGTTCTCAACTTCTAGCATATATATACATATATATATATATATATATATATACACTAGCCTCTCAGTTCATCTGTTTATAGTCCTGATAATACTTTGCACTGATAATGTTTCCTCAAGTTTAGCTCATGCTCTACTTGGTGCAATCCTACTCTGTGCCAATGCAGAGTAGTGAAAACACTCCAAAAGTTCAGTCCCACTAGCTCTTCTGCCCACTGCCCTTCAGCCTGAAACTTCAACTTTTAGTGTAGCCCTCACGATGTTCCCCTTAGCAGGTTTTTAGCTACTAGTAATTCCTACTCTTGAGCTTAAATAATAATTCCCCATTTGTCACTATTTCAAGTGTCCTACTGTTGTGCAGGTTGATCACTTTTATTTCATTTTATTTTTTTAGATGAAGAATTACATTATCACAGAAAGTCATCCAAGACTCTGGGTTGACTTAGATATTCGTAAGTTCACACTGTTTTTCACCTGCAGTTATTTCTATTTGCATAACCATCAAAATTATTAACCTTTCTGCCTCTGAATCCCAGCGGGCAGAGAGATTACCCTTATTGAAATATCAGATGTAAATAAGAATTCATTTTGGAGGTAGATGCTTTTTATCCCATCTTCTTCAGATTGGCTGCTGTATGTTTTCCCTATTCTGCTTTTCCTATGCAACTGAAGAACAACTTTAATTCATTTTATTTTTTAAGACAAGCACATTTTCTACTTTCTCCTTATAGCATTCAGGAAATACCTGTTAAACACAACAGCTATATCTACATTGAAATAGTCTTCCATGATCTCCATAGAGAAAATAATGGGGCATTAAAGGAAAGAAATGTTTTTGTTTCCAGATGGAGAGAGCTTGTGAAAATTATGTGGTTTATATCACAAGCTACTTTAAGACAATGACTGGAGTAGCCTTCCTGTACTCCCCTCCTCTGGCATCTCCCCAGCACAAGGGAAGGAGCTTGCATTTCCTTGCCAGCCCTAACAGCTACTACGGAAGATTTTCACAGATCTCAGGAGCAGGACTCATTTGATTAAGTGCAAAAGTCTACAAAAACTCTAGTTTTATCACTGCAGGTTGTCTCTACGCCCAGGAGACAGGAAAGGGCCCTCTGCAAGCAAAGGGATCTACTGGCATCCAGGGTCTACCCATCAAAGCACACGCAGGCATTCCTTCACGCAGCCATCATCATCCTCATACAGCCCTGCTCGATGACTCTTAGGCTCTTGGACCATCACTTCCCACTACTCTGCTCAACGCCAGAGGTTTGCAGGCAGCCAAGCCCAGCTTAGTGAGTATCTTCACTTGCTAGCCATGGTGCAGAGCCAATGTCCACAGAGCTACAACCCTGGCCAGGCCAGCGGACAGCTGGCTCCGAGCTGCAGCACGAGTTGCACATCCCTTTGGGATCCCTGGGAATGCTGTCAAACTGTCTTAAGGAAAATATCTTTACACTAAATCATATTTTATAATGGTTATTGAAAAGCCAACTATTGAAAGGTCAAGCAGATGCCAAACTGTGTGTTAGAGCTGATGCAAGTGCTGCCTGGAAGGCAGCACCATGATGCTGTTAAATTGGGCAGGAACTCCACAGTCTCACTAAAGCTATCAAAAAAAAAAAAAAAAAANAAAAAAAAAAAAAAAAAATAAAAAATAAAAAATAAATAAAAACACTTGCTGCTGACAGCTAAAATTCAGGGTAAACATGAATTCCAGCTTGTTTAAAATTGCTTTTCTAGCAGCTGGATAAATACAATTTGCTACTGATCATCCTTTCAGGTTGAAGGTTGTCCCAGGCAATGCCAATGAATTACTTCCATACTAAAAACAAAGATGGATATGGGGGCTGTGCAAATTTATCCCCTATCCTATCTTCTTATTAGCACCCAAAAGTGGTGGCCAGCTAACAGTGAAACCAAACAGGGACTGTGTCCACCCTTGCTTAGGCATGTTGTTCTTCCCTCCATGCTCTCCTCCACCCAGAGCTGCATCTGGAAGAGATAAACTAATAAAAAAATTACTTGTGTACTCTACAGATTATTCTGCAGTTAACACATCCATCCCACAGTCATCCAAATAAAATCATTTTTTTCAGCTATGAAAAGATATCTATATTCAACCCAGAATATACTTTTTTTGTCGTTTTTTGAAAATACTCCAGAATGACAAATATTGCCAGACTGTGCTCTGGGCATGCCATAAACTTTAAAGATTTTGAGACACAAAACTAAGGGTTTGGACGGATGCTTCTTGAAATTGTGCACAGCTGTATAATTCACTTTTGTTTTTTTGCAATAGTGATGGGGTTGGTTACCAGAAACGTAACATGGAGAAAGCAGCATTTTTGCACTTGTACAAGAGTAAGAAAAGAATTCAAGAACAACTGCAATAGGTCTCTCTGACCCACTGGTTGCAGAAGATCCAGAATAAGATGCTTAACAGAAAAAAAAAAAGCGAAAGCCCTCCGGTAAATGGAGGGTATTCCATCCTCAAGGCATCATTTAATCTCCAAGTGGAATTAGGTTAAACTGGAAAAGATGAGCTTTAATATTCCTATTTCTAATGCACAATTATTTTTAAATCATTATCTGTATTAACAATCATAGTTTTTTAATTTTGCCTAATTTGTGGTCTCAACCACCTCCTTTAACAGGAGGAGTTCCTCCATCTAAATGGCCCTAAAAAACTGTCTCCTTAAATTAATATGAATCGCTACATTGAATTCACAGATTGTTTCCATGAACATACGTAGGACAGGAGCTCCTCACTTACCTTTATGAATTGTATTCAACACCATCAGAGCACACAACAGAAATGTCTCACAGCCATTAAGACAAATACACTTCTTGTCATGTACTGAAAATATTTACACACCTTTATTAGTGATCTTGTTTAAACATATTTCTTATTTAAACTACAAAGTGTAATATTAATTTATCCTATCCCCTTCCTTCCACTGCTCCGCAAAAATGAAGGCCACACCATTCAGTGTGTTTGTTGAAACAGGAAGGTCAAGTAAAGAAAGGTGGATAAAGGGAAACCAAAGGAAGAGATGAGAACACTGAGATGGAGCTCAAATAGGACATCACATTCAGGCAACTTAGACAACTGCTGAGACTCCTCCGCTTCAAATCAAGGTTATTCTTTCAATGTGTATTTTCACATGATCACTGCCATAAAAAATAAATGGAACATAAAACAAAAGCCTCTCAGAACACAAGACCTAGCTCTCTGATTTAATGTTTCTTCTTTCTCTAGCCTTTTTAAATGCTGCATCCAAACTCCTACCACAAGGAAATTCATCCTTAAAAATAGTACCTATTTTGGAGATAAAGAAATAGCTTTTTGCCTGTTTTTTGCACATTCATGAATCGAAGCTCTCAGCTAAGCTGGCTGTCTTAAATGCAAGATCATCCAGCTTTCTGTAACCAAGACTGTGTATGTGTTCAGCCAAAAAGCAGAAGGTGTCTTAGGAAAAAGAGATTATTCTTCAAAATATTTTTGAAGATTCCGCAATCTTGCCAAATTGCCAAATACGGATGGTCCCGTAGCTACTTCTTGGAGACTAAGCAAAAGCAGTAAAGAAATATTGAAGGGAAGATAATCCCCAGCACTGGAAAGAAGTAGGCATAAAAATGAGCCGTGCTGAGGATGATGAAACTTTCTTTGGAAACAGGACTGAGAAAAAGAGTTATGCCTGTCAAACAGGAGCATGTAAGAAGCACAAGCAACTTTACTGTGATGGGGGAAATCCAGCATGAAATCAAATGCTGGAAGAGTAAGGGCTGCCATTTAAGTAAGACGTGGCAATTCCATTTCAGGGTGGATTCCAACATGTAGTACAAAATCATCATTTTTTTTCCAAATTCCATGCCTCTCCTTTCATGACTTAGCTTTAAAATGTTATTTCTATAACTATTTCAACACCAACCAATTTTGAAGTGATCTCTTTCATTACCCTAAGCTGTGCTATGGAAAAAATTCTCTTTCCCAGCTGCTCTGTGCTACAGTTTGCTAGCTCTAACATTACGACGCTGAAAATGACCATGCCAATTTGTTGCTGCTTTTATTAAATTTTTGTATTCCTTCTCCTCTCTAAGTAACTGCCTCCTTCAAATACCATTTTTCATTCCCATCCGAAATAGGGAAAAAGAACAAGAAAAATCACTGAATTCTGTTCCATATAGAAATTGTAAAAACAGCAGAACGGCTACCAATGCAAGACACAGAGTCACCACTGTGCTAAAAGAATTCTGTCATGACAGCTTTAAGACTGTTTTTTTCCTTTCATCAAAGATTAAAAGGCATCAATCTACAGCTTCAAGAAGTCAGTCATATTGCAGCAGGTTATAGAGCAATTTCACAAGGGTAAACTGACCCAGTTTGAAGCAATGTGCACTCATCCAAAGAAAAAATACAGATGGCAGCGTGTGAAATGAGCGACTGACACGCTGTATCAAAATGAAATTTTTCAACATCATGTCAAAATAAGAAGCTAAGATTTGCCATAGCAAGATCAAAATGAAATAAGTGAGGGGTTTTTTTATGCTCCTGGATTCTGAACTTTTTCTGTGAAACCGAAGTGTCTACCTGAAATACTTTAATTTCAAGGGATTCCAGTGCCAAAGGATTTATTTAGATCTGAGTTGCTCTAGTGATACCGTATTACTTCAGGAAGAGAGAGAGTATTAGGAATTGGGGAAAAGGCTAGCTGACATGATGTGCAGCCAGACCTGGCTATGAAGAGCACAAATATATACTTCTACCATGCATATTATTATTTTTTTTTTTTATGGAAGCAAAACATCGGTCAACTCATGTTCCAGCCGCCCTGTTCCTTGTCTTGTTTCATTCACCCCAATATTGCTTTCTCATTCAAAACAAGAGGCATGTTCATGGGCAAGCAAGGGAACTAATGCAATAAACTTCACTGCATGTCCAAGATCCCCACTGCCTTCCCCCTGTGGAAGAGATTCTACATGAATATGGGAATATACATTTTCTTCGAGTTAGGAGAATCACATCTGTTTGCCATGTTAATTTATTTAGTTGCTTCAAAGTAACAGGATTCTAAAAAAAAGTTTAAGGAAATTTCAGTTCTGATTTTCCTTAAGCTCCTTTGAAATTCCCAGCCTTAATGCAGTATCGCTCCTTCCTTTTCAGGCTGCTCAGTATGCCTCCCCTTTCCCAGTGCCACGGAGGCAAGGGGAGGACAAGTGGAAGATGGATTTGGGGCTTTATTTCGGTGCCTTTTCAAGGCCTATTTTCTCCTCGTTCTGGCCTGACTTGTAACTTCTTTATGGAATAAGTAACTGGCTGTTCTGTTGGCTTTGCTTTCAAATCAGTGACCTGACTAGAACTGTCTTTTCAAAGAGAGTTTGTACCTAATTTAACATTGTACTACAGTAGGAAAAAAAAAGGGAAGAATAAATATGTGTATTACAATAAGTATGTCATCACTGAGCAGCAAGGAACCAAGGGAACTTTCATTTTAAAACCTGAAGTCAAAGTTATTGAATTGACTTTTAAATAAAATTGTATTATGAATACACATATATATGCACAATACAATGTATTTCCAATGTACTTTCTCAAAAGAAAATAAATACTGTATAATTCTACCATGTCTGAGTTAAGGAAGCACAATCAGAAGACTTAATTAATAACCATGCCTGCAGTGAAAAAGACCTTATTTTGTAAAATGCTGAAAGTTAAATAAACAACGTGAGTAAACTTTGTTCTTGGCTCTGAAAGTCTCTCTGCCCTTTGGACTCTTTGCTGTCTTCTCTGGAAGGAGGATCAAAACAAACAGACATTGCTATCTGCCCAACTGTAAAGGAAACAGCTTCTAAATTTGTACATCAAGGAATAATCCTAGTGATGCCAACATTTTCTAGCTTTTACTAAAGGCATGACACTGATTAACCTGCAGAACAGTCTCTGGGTGACTTTTGGACTCAGAAAATAACAAGGCATTTCCATAGTTCAATCTCTCTTGGCCAATTTTAAACCACTCGGTTATTTTTTGAGGTATGCTAACCTGAATTCAACAGAAGTCAAAGCTCAACTGTGATGACAGCTTTAAAGAGCAAGTATCAAAACCATGGTGTGCAGACCAAAGGGATAGTGCCCTGGAAATCTGCATGGTTCAGATACGGCAGCAGTGCTTGTAAACAACACCTGCAGAGATTCCAGGAACTAGGGAGAATTTAAAATATTTTTGTTCAGAATAAGAACAAAATCAAGTTTCCTTGTTCCTTGTAACACAGAATCACTATTTTCCTCACAGACTAAACTTGCCCCAAAATGAAGCAACATAGCTATGCTTCAAGGCACCAAATCCAGAGATTCTTAAATTTTTTTGGCCCTTCTTGCCAAATCCTTGGGGAGATCTACCACAAAATTAACATTTTTACTGAGTTCTGTGCAGTGTTGATGCTGTTACACAAAGACAAAAGTAAATTGCTATCCCCAATATCCTAAACAAACTGTTTGCTCTTAGTAGATACTGATTTTCAGTTTTCCCATTGAGTTATGTTCCCAGAGCTTAAGTCCTACCATATATTATTCTGCTGTGAATTGCAAGCAAAGAGGAAGAACACAGGTTACCAAGATCTGTCACCCCCATCATCACCAACTGCATCAAGTCTAAGACTGACCTCAGTTCTGATTTAAAATAGTATTTTTGTTCCCACTATCACCACCAGAAAGCCATTCCAGGAACTCGTTCCTCCAATAGCCACAGATGTCTTCTACTGCACAGTCTAATTTTACTGACAATGATTTTCTAGCTCTTTGTTTTTATGTGCATATTGACCCTTAATTCACCATTTTCTTCTTCCTCCTACAACCAGGACTATTTATAAACTGGACTCCTTGTCTGTCCTTGGTATCATTTGTCTCCTATTCATCCCATTTTACTGAAGCCTCCAGTCCTTCCCTAGGAGTGATAGTCCTTTCTCCTCTCATGCTTAGTTAGCTAATTTTCCTTCTTGATATTCAGTCTTCTGTTTCTGCAGGCCACTTTCTCTCTCAAATACAGTAATCCAGTTCCTCAATTCTTCTTCTCTGCCAGCAGACAGACTTTTTTTTCCATGTTTTATTCAGGATTATATTCCATAAGTCACCTGCTCCTCCAGAGATCTAACTGATCTTGATCTCAGTAATTTCCTAAATACCCTGAGATGTTTTTACAACTTTTTTCTTCTGCACCATCATATTCATAGATCTAATCTAAAATCAGCCATCACAGTGACCTAAAACACTTTTCTATGGTTTTAGGAGGCATGAGTAGTTTTTGTTCAGTATTTAACTGAACACCCTGATAAGATACATCCTGGAATTTCTACAACCTCCTATCTTTGCATCTGGAGGTCACCTCCCCTATTTCTTCAGCATCATTTCCTATTGTTTATTTTTACCTTCATGGAAAGAAGGGGAAAAAAATCTCCTGTAAGCATTTCTTCCCTTACTACTACAAACAGGCTTTTTCAATTGCTGCCTTGTTGGCTTTTCTAAAATTTTGCCTAGATCAGCCTTGCACCTTCAAGTAAGCTCAGCAGTTTGTGTTCACCTGCAATAACCAAATGTACAAATCACATACTGCCTTGCAAGGATTAACAAACAGTTCTGGAAAAGCTTCTCCCAAACTGAAACTGTACACAAATCCCAGAATCCCCAAACTAGAACCAAACAAACTACATAGCATGCAAATCTGTAATGGCTCTTTCTTGGCCCCCTCAAAATAAGAAGGATATGTATCTTAGTCACCCAAAATAATCAAAATGCAACACCCCAAATCTCCACAGTTTGCACTGCTCTCTGCTCACTGTTCCTATCTAGTCAGCTCTTGCCAGTAGCACAACCAGTTACACAAACACATTCACTGTTTGCCCCCACTGCAGTCTAGTTGAGAAAATACTAAAGGAAGAAAAATGTTTTGTTCCCCCAAATAGACTGGTAGGAAGCAAATGCTTTTATAAGAAGAGCTTAGTAATGTGAGGAATGAAGCTATGGTATTTGCACAAGTAACTGTAAGAGCCCCAATTTGATTTAATTTCTACAAAAGCAAGAGAGGTGAAACTGTGACCTTCTCAAAGGTCAGATTCTCAGCATGTGATGAGTGAAGTAACTTTCTCTTACCCAAGACAGCAGTTCTGCCTCCTGAAGAAGTCCGTTTCTACAGAAAAGACAGATTTTCTGCACTTTGTCTAATTAAGGTACCCAAATGGAGGTTTCTTGACTGATCACAAGAAGAGCCTGCAGAAGCTCTCTCTCTTCCCAAAAGGGAGAGGCAGGAACTATAAGATAGTCAGCTCTACCTCAAATTAAAATAAACACTACACTCTGACCAAAAAAAAAAAAACAAAAAAAAAAAAAAAAAATAAAAAAAAAAAAAAAAAAAAAAAAAAAAAAAAAAAAAAAAAAAAAAAAAAAAAAAAAAAAAAAAAAAAAAAAAAAAAAAAAGCTGTGCTTTAAAAAAGTATATATTACATATATATATATATATATATATATACACACATACCACGCTATAAACTGTCCTAACAATATTCTCAAGTATGGAACTATGCCCATCCATTACTTTAAGCACTGGAAATGTTCCGTAGCAGCAAGATGGAATGGAAACGGGAAGAGTTTGTCATGGCAAGGCAGACAGGGTAACAGGAGACCTTCCACAGACTTCAGTTCACATCCCCAGAACCCTAACAAATACTGGATCTCTTCTGCATGAAGAAAGACCTTAGAGAAGAATAACAGACAGAAAAGGCTATTGAGGGGCAGACAGCCTTGCTTTAGTCTATGCTGTGAAACTTTGTAAGGTGTGATTTTTGGTGACTATCTAAATGTTCTTATCTATATCAAACTGCCATTAATCAGCAATTATTATCTTCCTAGCACTAGACAGAGTCCTGTCTGACTTGTTAAATAAGAACTTTGATCTTTAATGAAAAGAACAGTGCCTAAAATGGCAGCATACTAGATTACCTTGGATAAGATCCAGCAATGTCTCCTAGGCACCTTCAACTTTGGTACCTCAATTGCAACAACTGAAAAAAAGGGCAGGTGGCTCTTAAAATGACCTTTGAGAACACAGATTTGGGGATGCCGAAAGGATTAAATAGAGATCCCCAACAATAAAAACTGCAACTACAGAAAATTCAGACAGCACCACTAAAATCCTCCTAATGAACAGCAGCTGGTTCTTGTGCTGAAGCCGGCCCATACGTGGCACAGCAGGAGCCCCGAGCTGCAGTTACTGTGTGGAAAGCAGACAATTGACTCAACTCAACGTGAAACATCTCCACTCACTCACAGTACAGAGCCTGGCTCCTAGTAGCTCCTCGCTGAAGAGACGTTGCTCCCTGGGCTGGAGATACGGCTTTGACTTCCTTCAGAGCAAGGAAGGCAATATGCTTGGGTATTCCCATTCCTGGGCGAGCAACGGATCTCCTCGCTCTTTGTGTAAAGACATCACCACTTTGGAGAAAAAGGGGGTGAAAAATAAAGATGGAATGCTTTGTACCCGATTGAGTGCTCCCGTTAGCACGTGTGGTTTGAGATCACTTGGGAAACCTCCCTCTACCTTAGCTACCCCAGCGTGGAGGAGAGATCCACACCTAGCAGCTCCATGTGGGCTCCTCCAAGCAGGGCACGATCGGCTCCCATCCCACTTCAGCCACCATTCCCAAGGGCCAGCATCTTGGTAACATTTCCCCAAATCTCTGCAAAACTTCCTGAGCTTTAGAGCCTCTCATACTTTTCCCTGATAAAACCTCATTTCCCATATCATCCCCATATCATTCTTCGATATTTCTATAATTACAGGATAAGGTACTCCTTAAAGATAAGAAACTGCTTTTTGCCATGCCTGAATATTTGAAAATGACATTCCTTCTGCAAGTGTGTATGCATGCAAGTAGAAATGGCAAGAAAGAACTCACAAAGTCTCTCTTTATAACTAATTTTAATAAAAATAACTAAATCTAATAAAAAGAATGTTAAAGATGTAAAAAGAATGTTAAAGTCCAAACTCCTCCATTTATCGCAATTTAAATGTGGACTCCACTTTTTTGCTGTTTTGATGAGTAAAGCTTCAGAAAGCCACGTCAAGTCATAGTTGTTCATATAACCTGGGAATACTGCAGAACGTTCCTAAGCAGCTACCATGGGAAACTGTAGCATCTTACTTGAATCCGGCCTATGACTTCTCCTCTCTGATGTTTCCTTGACACCTCTGACATTCAAAAGATACTTGATTCAGTTGACCGGAGATTAATATAATCACCAGCGTAACAGATTCTTTGAAAAAGTGATCAATATTCAAAAACAGAAACAGAACCAATTTCTTGTTTTTCTGTGATTTATGTCTTAAAAAAACATAAATAGGAAAAAAATCAAAATGATATTATTTAGAAGTATTTTTTTCAGTCTTTCTGCATTATGTGAGTTATATTACTTTCAAGTAATACACAGTAATATAACTATGTGAGTTATATTACTTTCAAGAACTCCAAAACTATTCCATTTGCACCACGTTTAAGTTTCAAGGCTGTCTGAATGTTAAAAGAAGCAATACGCCCCAAGAAAAATCTACTCCTCTATGCTGCAATTATTGACACTTTATTAGGTTTAGCACTGAAGGTCAGCAAAAGTCCTTACCTTCTGTTTTGGAAAGAGAAAGGAAATCAGTATTCTGTTGCTATGTGACTGGTTTCCAGGCAGCAGTTCCACTCACTTCTGCAGGAAACAAAGTGTTCTTCTGTTTCTGCAAATGCTGTTTATATTGAGCAAATCCAAGTATGACCAACTCAGACAATCTACTGTGAAGTTGTTATGAAAAAAAATGCAAAAAAAAAAAAAAAAAAAAAAAAAAAAAAAAAAAAAAAAAAAAATGCATAAAAAAAAAAAAAAAAAAAAAAACAGAATATTGTGCAATCACTCCTCTTGTTCCTATCTGAAGAAAGAGATGCATCAACAGATTGCTGGCAACACATTTTCTGACTGTTGACTTGAAAGGATGCCAACTGTTATGAACCCTAGTTGATATATTCAATTTATTTTGTGAATAATACATATTTCCTACCAAGACTGAAGGACTCAGACATGTCAAAAGCAACAAGTGTCAGTGCAGGTACTATACAAGGGTAAAGTTTTTGGCTAATGTCAATCAGTACCACTCCAAAAAACAACCAAAGATGAATCTATAAAATGTTTCTTTTTTCTTGCATACACTTTATTATTATTATTATTATTATTATTATTATTATTACTCTCGGTTCTTTCTAAAAACTGTGCCTTACACTTCCCATTTAGATATGACTCAAATGTGGAATTTCCTGACAAGTGGAAGTTTTATTTAAGAGATGTCCTTTTTTTCCTCTCTCCAAAGAACATCCTATATGTGCCAAGGTAGCACATAATTTTGAGAGCATAGTATTTCACATTTAACGTAATACATAATATTTTAATACATAATATTTTCATTAGGTGACACTATTAGCTGACTATTAGCACTAACTAACGAGGAGTGGTAGAAAAGCTTAGGGCACAAACCTTCCTTTATGGACTCAGTTCTTAAAAAAAACCCCACAAATGTGAACATAAATGTCATCAGCAGAAAATAATCTGACTACAATGGGGGCTTCACCCACATGGCTCAAGCAGCTGAAGCTCTGGATGCTGACACTGCTGCTTGCAGCGGATGGTATTGAGCAACACGAAGTCTGGTTCCCAAAGCTATTCTGTTATTAAAGGATAGCAAGGCTTGTATGTGCACATCTGCTTGCTCATACATGTTTATACATGTATAGATATGAACAAGCATCAAAAATACATGAGCATAATTACTTCTGTAAATATGTGTGATTCCTTCAAAAAGTTTTCCCATCATGTTTTACTTTGCTTCTCCAAAACAAACGTACGGCTCCATGCATTAAATTTTGAAAACATTACCATAACACTTTTTTTTTCCATTTACCCATTCCGGAGTATTGATAAGAAATTGGAACAAACTGTTAAAATCACATTAAAACTTCAGGAAAAAAAATCAAGGTAATTAAAAAATCCGATTCGAAAGGATAAAACCAAGCCAAATTTGAATGTCATTAAGCAGATCAAACTTCATTGCCCTGTTTCCACCAGACCCGAACTGCCTGAATTGAATCAACTCTTATTTGATTACTTTTTCAAATAATAACTCACTCCAAAAGACAGAGTCCAAAATCCACATTTATATCTGCTGAATTTTAAATAATTTAAAGGAAATGGTTACATTTTAATGTAATTAGTATCCTGTAAGATAAATAACTTGAAAGGAGTGTTCACTAGCAAGTAATCTCTCTCCTCATGAGAGCTTTTGTTTGAATATGGCAAAAAACGAAGATGATCAGAAGTTTTTGCATTTGTAAATATGGACAAAACTGTGAGAATAAAAGAGTCATCTAATCTGTTGAGAACCAAACATTTATGAGATTATGATTTATCTTTTAAGGAATATGTTCTTCAATCTGTATTTCACTCAGAAAAAAGAGAGACAAGAAGGCCCCAGAGAAAGGAGAAGCCTGGGAATGGTAACAGAAGACATAAGCAACAAGAGTTTGGATGGCTGAAGAGTTTTTTGTGAGTAGGGATCAACCACATCTTTCCTGTGCAGGCTCTAGCCCTCAACAGCATGACCCAGTGCTGTGCACAGCTTCCAAGTTGAAGTGTCAGACCCACAACTGCACAGCCTTCTGACCCAAGCCCAGGCTGCTTGTCCTCCTGAGAACAAGTGACCAAAGTCACTTACAAGATGATGAGCAATCTCTCCTCACCTCTATTAACAAACATTATCCAAGCTGTAAAGCTAATCACCCAAGAATCAGGGCGAGGAAAATTAAATTTGCACATGGAAATGTAATTCATTCCCTTTAACACATGCAGGTACAACGTGGCCTTTCATTACATGAGCGTCTAGTTGTGTATTCAGGGAAGCCTCCTACCTCACTGCCTGCAAAAGTTGAAAGGTGTCATTATAGGGATGTAAGAAAGAAAAGAAGGACCTAAGTGTTAAAGTCTGACTATTCTGCCCTGAAGAGTCAGATCAGATCTTGGCCTCTACTAAAGACACCTACCTAAGGATTCATGGATGGGACGTCCTCTCATGAACTTTATTTTCTGTACTTCCTTTACTTTCTGTAAGGATGATCTGTGATTCAAAATCCAAATGGCAGAAGGGCTGAAGAGCTGAATGTCTTATTGTCTGCTATCCCAAAAAATCAGATGTCAGGAAAAAAGACCTTAAAATCAGTGAATTCTTTTGACCTTAATCTGTGTTTCAGATCCTCCTTTGACAAATACGGAAAAAAAAATTGTGCCTCCTACCTTAAAGTTGTGTAAAAAGAAATGATCACTATTTCTGAAAAAAAAAAAAAAAAAAAAAAAGATAGTCACTAGGAGAAGACTAATCCAGAGATTATGTCTATAAATATTTACCGTGAACTGCCCTGGACTAATTGCTTTTACTTTCTACGTGCCTTAGGAAAATCCGTGCCATGCTTTCTCATTTATGAAACTGTAAGGACAGCACTTCCCTTCTTCACTGGACTTTTGTGAGAACAAGCATATGCTTGAGATTATGAGGGGCTCAGATACTATGGTGATGTGAAATATAAACACTTGAGATAAACAGTGTTGTGGAAAATTAATGGAGCGAGCAAGCATTGCTTTTAGTTGTCTGTTTTCAGAGCCTTTTATTGCAATCTGAAAACCACAAATTGAACAAGCAGGTGGAGGGGAGAATCATGCAGGATATTGAATTGGTACTCAGCAGCTGCACACTTTGCACAGCAAAGGAGAGGCTTTAGAAAGAAAATAAAGTGACAAGACAACATTAACGTCCATGTCAGCATGCCTATGACCCTCAGACCTGAAGTTAAACTTGCAAGGTAACCTTATTTTGACAGCTTGAGTGCCTAAATTAGCAGCTTTAATGGTTTCTTTTGCTTATGATCTATAAGAAGTCAGAGAAATAAAACTTCCTTTCCTCAGATTTGATCACCATCAGCACCAAGTCTACAGCCCTTCCCCTTGAGCAGAGTCCTACTGATTTCAGAGTAACTATGCAAGCACAGCAAATAATCTGTAACCAGCTGTTTAGTGATGTAATGAAAGTTTAAAAATCATTTACAGGTGGGTAATAAAGCCTTGCTGCAAGATTTGGGGCTAAAACTGCAAATGCTGAAGTTTAAGAGTAACTTCAGTCACAGGCAGAGTCCGTCCAGTGAACTGCACAACCATAGCACTAAACTCGGTCAAGTGCGTCCTAGGAGCTACTTGAGAGTTTAAAGGTTTCAGCACCAGGAATTTAAGCACCAGAAATTCAGCATTTTTACCCCTGTGCAAACTGTATCCATGCGGATACCCATGCACACCCCTCTATTTTGTCTTGAAGCATTTTTAACACTAGATGATACAAATCTAATACATGAAGAGGCAAAAAAAAAGTTCACTAAGTAAGCCATGAGCCAGGAATTTTAGCAGTATTCTCATTTCGTGTGTGATACTCAGGAGAGGCAGGGAGGGCTTGTAGAGCAAATGAAGAGTTTTGGAAAGCTCATTGTCGAAGTAAAATAGATAACGAGCAGGAACTAAATATCATTCAAGTTAGATACACTGAATCCTTTGCCCTGCCCGGGAAAAGATTTGCATTCACTTTTGCTTAACCCTATCTGACAAGCTGCAAGTGCTTCTAGCAAACTTCACAAATATACCATATGTAAAAATACTACATAAAAAAATAGCCTGTAGCAAAGTAGTTATGCCACTTACTAGCCTAGCTGGGGAAAAGAGGGTTGCTTTCAACCAAAAATGTTCATTTGGTCCAAAAAATACCCTACTCTGTAAGGAAATATTTCTAGTGTGACATTCCAGCCACTCTACCATCTCCACGAATTTGATGAGACTTTTGTATCAAACACATGAACTCTTTTTACACTTGTGTCTAGGATTCCCATGGCAACCCGAGGTGGATGCTGCACCTGGCACAGCTGCGGGTCTAAAATCACACGTCCTGAACGGCACTCACAGACGCTGGGAGGCCACAGTTAAACGTCCCGATGGACCACCGGGAGCATTTAAACTCCGCGCATTCCTATCACGTTGAGGCCACCACCAACACCAATGGATGAGCCCACCACCAACACCAACGGATGAGCCCACCACCAACACCAACGGATGAGCCCAAGCATCTCCCACCCATTCGAACAGCTCCCCACTGCCCAGGGGAGCAGACCGGCCGCCAAATCCAGACGCTCGCTCCACGTGAATCCATTTCTTCGGCTACTTTGCCCGCGGAGGCTCCCGCCGCCGCCGCTTTACCTGCAGCAGGTGGTGGGCGGCGCGGTAGCCGAGGCGCGGGCCGCCGCGCACGCCGGGCGGCAGCCGCCCGCTGCCGTAGCCGTGCCAGGCCACCACATAGGGGTTGTCCATGGTGAGCCAGTAGCGCACGTGCGCGCCGAGGCGGCGGAAGCAGAGCTCGGCGTAGTCGCGGAAGAGCGCGGGCAGCAGCGGGCTGGCCCAGCCGCCGTAGGCGTCCTGCAGCCGCTGCGGCAGGTCCCAGTGGTAGAGCGTGACCACGGGCTCGATGCCCAGCTCGCGCAGGCGGGCCAGCAGGCGCGCGTAGTGCGCCAGCCCCGCGGCGTTGGCGGGCGCCGTGCCGTTGGGCAGCAGGCGGGCCCAGGAGAGCGAGAAGCGGTAGTGCGAGACCCCCAGGCGCTGCAGCCCCTCAGCGTCGCGGAAGACGTTGTTGTAGCTGTCGCTGGCCACGTCGCCGCCCGCGGGCCGTGCGCCCGGGGGCCGCGCGCGGTGGGCGAACGTGTCCCACACGGAGGGGCCCTTGCCGCCCTGGCGCCAGCCGCCCTCGGTCTGGTACGCGGCGCTGCCCGCGCCCCACAAGAAGCCCTCGGGGAAGGTGTCGTGGAGGAAGAGCTGGTCCTCCGGGTAGGGCAGGCGGGCGAAGCGCGCCCAGGTGCCCGCGCCCTGTCCCGGCGCCGCCAGCAGCGGCCGCAGCAGCAGCGGGAGCAGCAGCGGGAGCAGCGGCGGCGCGGGGGCCATGACGGCGGCTCCCTCCGCTCAGCCCCGGCCCCCCCGACCCCTTTTATGCCCCCGTCCGCGCCCCCCCGCCGCTGGGCACGGCTGTTAATGGTTACCTCGGGGCTGCGGGGAGCGCAGCGCAGCGGCTCCCGCCGCCGTCGGGGGCGGGATCGGTGGGGCACGACGGGGCGCGCGGAGAAGCGAGGCGAGGAGAGGAGAGGACGGCGGCGGGAGAGGTTTCCTCGGGGGAAAGGGGAACTTGTGTCCCCTCTTCAGGGCTTCCTCTGCCCCCCGCAGCCCTGTGGGGCGCAGAGCTCGCCCGCTCGCTCCATCTCTAGGTACCTGCTCGGGGTGCGCCCCTTCGGAGGCAGCTCCGGCGCTGCCGCTGCTCTGCGCGCAGCCTTGTCCCGTCCCTCAAAGCGGCTTCTCGGGCGAGCGCACCCGACGGCGGAGCCCCGGAGCCCCGGGAGCGGCGAGCAGCCGCCCGCGGCGCTGCCCGGGGGCCCCGCGGGCTTGGGGGGCCCGTGTCGCCCCCCGCGGCGGCGCTGGGGGGGCCACGAGCCTCCTGGTGCCGGTGATGCCGCGGGGGCATCCCCAAGTCCCGGCATCTCACAAGCCACGTGCGGCGAACATAGGTCCTGCCTCCTTGCACAAGACAGACAAGGAAATAAACACCTTCAATATCGAAGTTTTGTGCCTGATGCTTATTTTATTTTATTTTATTTTATTTTATTTTATTTT
>VZSG01000117.1:1139221-1159270 GCA_013398315.1 Nothoprocta pentlandii | reverse complement strand
AAAAAAAAAAAAAAAAAAAAAAAAAAAAAGAGCCAGTAAGAGACCTAAACTGCTTTTTTTTTTTCAATCCTGGGGGCCATCTCCTGCATCCAGCATGACTAATCCTTTTATCCTGTAAAGGACTCTGGATTGTTCTCCATTATTCTATGGTAGGACCAAGTGTGAGGAAGGAAAATTAGAAACTCAACTCAAATCATTTTCACTTCATCCTGGTAAACTGTGTCTCCAAATGATGGGCAAATCCTGAACATCCCCTTGCATGAAAAAGGGAATTCCAGATACTTTGGCCCATCTTACTTCTGAGGGATGACCTGGAATAGCTTCAAGGCAAGCCTAGAGTTCTCCATTTTATTCACAGAGGCAGGACTGATAACCCAACTATACCTAAGAAGGGATATGTGATCCTTGAGGATTCCACATGAATGGTTGCAGGGGCTGGAAAGCTTTCCTGTTCATGGAAATCCTCCCTCAGGGAAACATAGAAACCCACTTAGAACATAGAAGCTCTGGAATTATGGAGGGTAATAGGGAACTGGGAAGAAAGACAAACCTTGTTCATGCCATCTTTTATTTCTGTCAACAGATGACTACACAATAATTTTTCTTTTATTTTCTGACACTTCCCCATTATCCAAATGATACGAACTTAGAAATTGCCTCACTGTCTTCAAAAAGACCTTGGTACCTCCTGCTAAACTGGTGTAAGAATGGATAAGGCAAAGAGAATGGAGAAGGAGGAGTATCTGTGCTGGGGAAGAAAGGTTGAGAAGAGGTGGAGATGGCCTCCTCTCCCCATTGTTTCATCAGAAAGACTCTGGAGCAGGTGGAGAAGGGCCAGGGATGTTGGGGAGAAGGCAGAGGAGAGCATTTCTTGTCAACCACAGCCACGATGCGCATGAACTACAATGGTCACCTTTGATTGCTTGAGAGAGGAGCCCAAACCTAAGTACACCGGTTGCAGAGCTTGGCTCTTAAAAGTCCACTGAACCTGTGTGTACAGCTGATTATGAGAGACCAGGGCAAGTACAGGCTGAGTAGGAAATTGCCGATTGGCTCAGGCACTTTCAGGGTAGAAAATCCTGGAAAATAGACAGGCTGGTTAATTGGTGGATATGAAACAGATTTTATAAGTTAAATGGGATTTAGGTAGACTGAATCTCCCCCATAGGGACTCCTGTGAAAATCACAGGTTATGGTCTATGTTGTGGGATAAAGAAGTGCAGAACCATCATTTCATTGTTCTCTCTTCTATTTAATTTCTGTTTGGTACACTATTATCATTTTAAAACTAATTTCATTCAGTCTCCACAGGAAGGCTCAAAAGCTAAAATCCTGTGGCTCAGGCTACAGCTGACAGCACTCGAGAGACATGTATGGTGACTTTTTTATATACGATCATCCTATCTCTTCTGTTCAGGCACAGCTGAAGCATTTCTATTCACTCTTCAAATTCCTATTATTTTAAAACCTCTGGCAAAATGCCATATCCTCTGTGAAAAGAAAGATCCATGGGGGGCTTAAATGAAGGAATAAAAAGCATTACTATTAAAAAATGAAAATGCAATATTGAGTTTTATGTACATGGACGTTAAATTTTTTATGCATTAAATTCAGGCATAGAAGAATTTCCTGCAGAATTGCTTCTATTGTCATATCTTCAGATGACTTTTCACAGGTAAATTGATAAGGATTTGTCCTTATCCTGCTAAAACCATACAGCAGGATAAGTTAGTGATTGCTATAGCTCTATTTTAATAAGCAGTGAACTAAGTGACACTTTTGTTCAGATATGCAGTTCGTTTCTGTTTCAGCTCATGCCAATACTGGCCTGTTCCAATGTGACATAAAGACTGGTTCAGAAAGAAATAAGTATGATTTTAAGAATTGTCAGAGTATGTTAATTCTGTTTAAGAACAACATTTTTTCTATCTAAATGACTTCTACTTATTTACTAAATGTCTAGAGAATATTGTTTGGAAATATGTAAGTATTCTTGAGACCTACAGGCATATAACGTTCTTTAAAAATGCAATTATTAGACTACACAAATGTGCATGCTACATACATGCATATGTATACTTGGGAGCTATTCTCAGATACTCTAGTAAGGCTGTTGCTCTTGTGTTACTGAGATTATCTTGAAACTATTGGGAAGATAATTGTGGAAAGATGGCAAGTATTTATACACCATGGCCATCTACTGACATAATTAATATCAGATCTTGCTTTACCCCCATCTGAAATCCCAGCAGGATTCATATTTTGGACGGTAAAAGTCTTCATCAAGGGAAAAATAGAGCCAGAACAGTAGTTAGTAAGAGTGATAGTAAGAGTGATAGATCAAAACAGGAGGATAAAATTTGTATGTGCTCCCACTATCCTCCCATAATTCTGTCAGATTAGTGTTTATGAGATTAACCTGAATTTTTGGAAGGTCAGTGAAGAGATTTCCATCAGCCACTCTGATTTGCCTCTAGTGCCATATCTGATGCAAGCCAGGGAGGGATGAGGAGCAGAATAGGTAAGGAGGAGCTGTGCAATTAGTGCCTATATGGAGGAGTAACTCTGATGCCACAGGTATTACACGACAGGCTGGAATATCAATTTATAAGCTCCTTTCATCAAGCAGGTAACTCCAGAAAACATCAGTATTTACGGGATCGCAACAAATATAGTGTTCAGTGTATAAATCCCAAAACTTGACTGACAAAGGTATTGATCAGGTTTTATTAGGCTTTGAGATATATATAAATATATATATACACATATATCTTTATTGAGCTGTATGCAACAGTCAAGAAAACGGTTTCTCTAAAATTGCCAGACTTGTAGGAAGGTTGTCTACAGTTCAGCGTAAGCATCTAAAGTGATAATTTCCCAAGTGTAAATTTGTGATTTTGAGTGCTCTTTCATAGGTGTCCAAAGTGTAATTTATGCAATAACTTAGGTTGAGAAAAGTGATGCAGAGCCTGTATAACTAAGTTCAATTTGTTTGTTGATGCAGGTATGAACCTGTTGCCAGCATGTTGAATATATTCTTCATCTAAACCTATTTTTTTTTAAATGGCAAAATATATTGTTTGTAGCAAATATTCTTTCATATGCACACAGTGAAGCAGTCCCACCCACAGAGAGAAAAAATAAACCTCTGGTATTGTGAAATGCACTTTACAGCAGAAAACAGTGAGTTTTTAATACGTTTGATATAAAAAGATGTTAGGCATCATCAAGTGATTCCTTCCTTTGGCTAAAACAGAAAAAAAAAAAGGACTTGCAGAAAAGCAAGGGAGAAACATTATTTACCTATATGATTTTTTGTTAAGTACCAAGAGATGGCTGCACATTTGGAGTCGTGCTGTCAGAGTAGGTGTTCACTTGGACAATTTATGGGCATAGAGGTGAACTAACTGGTTGATATGTCACTTTTCTGCCTTAACTCTGTAGCCAAGTCATAGACAAGAAAAAATAATTATTTGATTTGGCACTTAAATTCTTGTAAGCTGATATCTTCAGCTGATAAACATAGCTAATTGAAATGAATGACTCTATGGTCATTTCTTTTTATTATTTCTTTCTGCAGTTCAGATCAGTTTTTAACTTAAAAAGCTGAAAATTTTGAGGAAGTTGATTTACTAAATGCTTCCACATATTTTTCATATCTTGGTGTGTTTTGTGTCTATTCAACCAATGACTGAACACTAATTAAAAACAAATTTCACATGCTTTAGCTCCTTCATGTTAGTTTACAAATGATTTTTAAGTTTCTGTGTTGCGTTTGGAATTGGGAAATACTGGTCACCTGCAGGATCGTTGTTTGAATGAAGTGAAGAAACGTTATGGGGAATGAAACAAGGCTAGTCCCGCCAGAGCTTCTAACTGCTGCAGTAGTTGGTGGGTCCACCTGTACAAGTAAATAAAAGTGGGCTGTGATAAGCCTGAGCTGTCATCCTCTGATCACGCTCCCTGTTCATCTGTTGTCCCTTGGTTCTCCTTTGGAGAACTATCTCTGGCTCTATCCAAGACTAAGCTGCAAACTGGAGTAACCATAACCACTGTAGACATGAGCTAGACATGTAGACATGGTGCTACTTAACTGTACGTCCAGGAATCATTCTTTTTTATTCTCTTATTTATTTGGCGGCACTAGCAAGGCCAAAAGTGCTGCTAAATAAATAAGGAATTCCCAAAGGAATTAATCATTTCCTTTGGGACACAGCTTATTTTTTTTTATCTACACATGCACCAGTAATCAGTGACCATCTCCATAACATATCTAACCTTCCTGACTAGTGCTTGATAAAATCTTCCTCCACCTGCTCATACTCAAAGGACACATCTGTTCATGTTCAAAATGCTGTGCCAATTTTTGAGAATAGATATAAACATCTGTGGAAGGCCCTTACAAATGTTCTTTCCAGCTTTTAACCTGCTGTTACACTTTGCTAGGCATTATAAAGCTGCCTCCTAAGGCATAAGCCTTCCTCCAACCACTGCCTACCAAGGTTATTGCTCTGATGTGAACCTTTTCTCACCTCTTGCTCCCCACTGTGACAAGCTGTATGCTGCTGATCCACACTTCTTTCTCAGAAATGTTAAGGGTCAGGATTTCATCAGAGGTGCTTGTTGACAGGAGGGATAGAGAGAGGCCCCTGAGGACTAGTCCATGTGAGGCCAAGGAGATTAAAGGTTTCTGGAGCTGAAAGGGATGGGAGATAGAAGAATCCATGCAGTAAAAACATAGCAGCCACGCAATAAAAATATAGGAACCCCTACAGTTACCATATTGCAGAAAATTCTACAAATATTATCCATATTCTCTCTTCTGATTATGATACACGACTGCTAATGAGATAAGGAAGAAATCCCATGTATACACACATATTTCTGAACAATGGAGATAAGTAGTAATAACTTGAGATTAACATTATATAGCAAAGCCATACTTTTATTCTCCAAATATGGTCATAATTGCAAATATTTAATACAAACACTCACATACGAATTTTCTTCGTTTTTAAGACCAAAAGATTTGGCTAAACATAGGCTAAAAGAAGCCTACTTTGGCTTCTAATATACCATCTGCAATACTTATTATTTCACTCCTTCCTTACTGCGAAGAGATCTATAATCATCTTCACTTTTACCTAGCCTAAAAGATTTTCCTGGGACTGTACAAGAGGAAGAGAAAATAAAGATATCATCTAGTACACAGCTTCAAGCTTGGGGATTAAAGGGAGAGAGATTAAAAGCACTGCAATTTATAGTATTGTTGTGGCGGTTATCAGAAGCTTTTAACAGAGGTTAGTCTCCAGAGTTCAAGACCCTAGTGATACTACAGGAAGGATCTTGTTAAATATCCAAGTTTAGAAGATGACTTTGAAGAAAGGATTCAGAGAGATGAGGCACAACTTTCTTCAAATTACTTTCTTCAAATGACTTCTGAAATTTTTTTTTGAGACTAGGCATGACCTTCATTGCTTGTAAATATTTATTAAATTCCAAGCTTTTAATAGGGTAATTCTATTTTATTGACAATATCATCCAAATGACATTTTTAGGATATGTCAGGAATTTCCAACAGAAATTATTTTTGTTTGGAAAATGCAGCTTTATCAAAATAGCTTTTTTTTTTAATGGAAATGTACATGCTAGCTTTGATACAGATGAAATTTTCTTATCAAAAATCAGAGAGATGGAAAAGTTTAAGTCATAAGGGCCTTCTGCTTTGGCTCATTTATCTGGCTGTGGGAAACCAAGTCTAAAACTTCTGGATGTGCATGGTTCTGCCTGCAGACTCAACGATCTGTTTTCTAGGACCTGCCAGGAAAGTACTGCTTTCCCGCAGCGTGCAAGGATGAACTGTGTGTTTCACCCTTTCTGTTGAGCCTGTTCTACTTTGTATAATCGAGAGACAGAGGAACGGGTGAGTATTCTGCCCCAATGGTCATGACCATGAAGTGCAATTGCCAACATGGATGCCTGGTGACAGCAGCATCAACATATGCAAAGAGAAACTCAAGCTCACGTCTTTGATTTGAATTTTAGGCAGAACAGGTTCAAATACTGATCTTGCTTGTCCTGTCTGAGGGCTCATTCCATCCTACAGCTTCAACCAGCCACAGGACAGAGGGGAAATATCATTTGAAAGAAGGCACCCTCCAAACATGATATTCTGAAGATATAAGGGACTACAAAGCAGGGAAGAGACTCGGAGCAGGAAAGAAGCATTTTATATTTCCAAGGGAGCCACTGACCATGAAAACACAGATGCATTCTAGAGAAACACTAATGACGCCTTGTGAATTGTAAAAATTTGAGGCTTTTAACTCCAAATATTTCATCCCCTGACAGAAGTGCAGCCATTTCAGGTTTTCTCCAGGTACACAAAAGTGCTAGGCAAGCATGCCATTGCAATGAAAGGACATCGGGCAGCAAGATAATAAAACAACTTGCTTAACTGTGTTATCTCATATGACCAGACAAAACGTAGATAGCATAGTCTAGGTATCTATGTGCTTTAAGTAAACGCTATGACAAGCTTTAAATCACATCTTTTGAATCATTATGTTAATTTGCATTGTAACCAGCCCCCTTCAAAAATACATACAGCGAGTCAGAAAGTAAATATGAAACTCATCAAGGAAAACTTACTATAAAAAATGAAGCATCATACATAGTGGAGAGGGATTTAAAGGTTAGCTGCTTTGTAATCGTACTGCCATAAATAAACATTTGCTAATCTGTGTTTTGTTCTGCATTAAAAACTGCCTTGAGAGACACAGGCTCCATTCCCTGCATTGCAGGAACACCAGGCCTTCACATTAATGTCTTCATACTGATGCTAGCTGAAAACCCTTCCTTACCACAATAATTAATATTCTTTTGTCTGTCCTTGGTTTCTGTCTGATTATGGTAAAAGGTTCTGGCTTTGTTCTGAGGTACCATAAGAACCCTTTTAAAATTTTTCTATCCTCTAGCTTTTGTGTTTTTACCCATAAAAGTTGTTCACACACATGCCACACTCTTTATACTAGACATAGTCATAGATAATACTGTTAATATTTTTTGGCTCATATTTTATATGAAAAATCCAATTATAAATGGCTTAAAGTAGATTAAAAATTATTGCCGTATAGAGTCAATTAGTAACTATCAGGCCTGATATGCTGCTTGTAAACATCATTTGCTGCCTTCTAAAATAGAGTCTACAGATTTGCCATATTCATATAACTTTTATTATGTTCTTTAGTCATTACATAGTCTCTTATAAATGTAAACTCAGTATTAAGATCAGCCTTTTTTTTTAACCATCGCTTTTGATGAAACAAACGTCAGTCCTTAGAGACATCTAAAAGTCTCTCTACTTTTATTTGTTGTATCTTCTTCTTTCAGAATGAAATGCATCCCTTCACCTAGATTAAAAAACAGACTATGGTTCCTGTAGTTCTTGTTTGTGATTCTTATTCTCATATTTCTAATGGAAGAAGTGAAGTGATGGACAGATCTTGTCCTGACCCTTAGCACAGGAATGTACTTTATCCTAGAGTCTTCATCAGTCGTGCAAACTCACCAGCTAATTACAATAAGGAAGGGAAGCAGGAAGCAGCAGATGCTTCAATTAGAGGTCAAGTGTCCAGTAGCAACTTCCTCTGAAACACATCTGACTTGGTACTGAGTAATTATTGCAACAATATTGTGAGCATATATGAACTGTTTTAATTCAATGAGTGTGGGCGTCACATTTATTTCTACATGGCGATTAATCACTGCTGATTAAAATCCCTATTTGCAAAGAAAAATAAGATTTCTCCTGCTTAACAAGGGTCTGAATACGTTATCTGTTTCTCTGTCCTTTACATTCTGAAACAGCTCTGAAGCAATGTATCACCAATGGAAAAATTTCAGTTTATATATGATCTTATTTGCATATAGTATATATGCATAATATACCCTACCTCATAAGAATATATTTGACTTGCTTGTTTCCTTTACTAATATGTTTTTTGCATGACACTGAAAATGAAAAAAGTGGTATTTTTTGTACTGTGGTCTTCACTGTGGACATCCTGAGAAATACATTTCTGAAATTTCTTTTCATCCTTCAAAAATTGTTTTCTTTTTTTATGTCAGTATGTCTAGAAGAGTCATGTAACTACCACTGAATAGCACAGTCGGGGAAACTATATTCTCCAGATGCAATAAACTTGCTATATTTTATTTCCTATTTTCTGTGAAGGAAATGACTTTTAAAAGCCTCTTATGATTTTGCAAGAAATAAGAAAAGAGAAGATAAATGAGTTCCTGCAAACTGTATATTTCTACTGCATTCATTTTAATGAAAGCATGCCAGTTTCAAAAGAAGTGAGAATCTTTTAACAGCAGTGTCCCCTTTAATTATCTTTAATCAAATATTTTGCAGTCTGTACACTGAATATGTACATATGGATGCTCAATAAAATTCTTATTTCTGTCCTTTCTCTTAAAGGCACGTACAAACACATATTTTATTTCATGAGATTTATTGTAATATTTTTGAATAGATGCATCCATAAAAAGTACTTATTCTTGCTCCCATGTAGCTATGTGCAAACTCATACAAATCCAGTACAATTTAGAGGACTTTTTAACATTTTCTCTTAGCTAAATCTACAACAAAGGCTATCTATAACAAAAAAGCATATATATTGTGTTAGAACTAGCCTAAAGAGATAACATAATGATTAAACAGACCCCAAAATTGTTCAAAAAATGTGTTCCCATTATTTGTTGGTATATTCTAGGACTTTCTAGAAATGAGCATTTCAACCTATTGGTACTAGCCGTTCTCTTTAAAATTTTAGTGAAATGTAGAGATCTTCACTGTTGACCAGGCACTCTTCCAGTAAGTACTTGCTGGCTGATATGAAAAGTAAAGGAATATTTTGCTCGGCTCCATGGTAACTCCTCAAAGTCAGGACTCTGTAGCGCACATGACCTTTATGAATATCTTAAAGCCTGTCTCTTACATTTTTTGCAAACTATAAAGTAATTCCTGAATACAAAATAGTTATGATATCCCTTCAAAAGAGCTGTTTGCAGTTCTTGTAAAGGAAAAGCTCCTGTCTCCACCTTACATATAGTCATTTCTTATGGTCTTAAGGGGCAGATTTTCAAGGTTTTGCTCTCCATCTGTACTTGAGGAAATAATCAGCAGCTTCATATGGATTCTATTTTCTTTGAATCATCAAGGAGAAACGGCTTAAGGCCAGCTGTCAAATTCATTTTTTCTTTCTTTCAGGCAGGATGAAGTGATCTTGTGATTTTCTTGCTGGCCTTGCACAAAAGTGAATCTGCATATGAAAACACTGAGGTTTTGGAGGAGTTGGACTGTTTTTTGAATGCTATGAAATTCAAGTGGCATTTGGAGAGCTGCTAAATTTTTATCTTACCAATCTGTGCTGTACCAGTTCTCCTAAAGTTATTTAAGGTAAAGCTCCTGAAGAAAATATCTTTATATTAGCATTATCTTTTATAATACTGCTGCATTTCCAGATGGTTCAATTGCAGCTCATGGAAGCTGGTATAGGAAAGAGGATGTCTTTAACTTACTTCCAAGCCACCACTTGGCTGTTTCTCATATTATACAGATAAGGCATGGATCTGAAGTCCTTTTCGTATTCTCTACATCTTGTCACCTTCTCGGCATATAGAGGGACTATTCCTGTTCTCCCTTTGATAATTCAAGTCCCTACCTGTTGTTTCCCAGTGGCTCCTCAGCTGTCAATTCATGTCACTCATTCAGCACTTAGGCACCAAAAGGTAGAGGCAGAGCTTCCCTGAAGTTCCTAGGAAGAACTAGCAAGATTCTTCTTAGCAAGATTCCTTACATCAACTTGTTTAACCTCCAATAATGAAGGCTTCACGGCTTCCTGACCAACACTACCTGTGAGTGCTCACTACTCTTATTTAGGGCATACACCAAGAGCATAAATTCAGCTTCTTTGATTCAACTTAATCCATTTTTTTTCTGTCTTAACCTTCCAGTTTCTCTTCTCTAGATTAAACAAAATCCTTCAGTCTTTCCTCACAAGTCATGTATGTTGTTCATTCTTGTTACCATTCTCCGGACTTCCTCTAACACATTATTTTTTCCCTTCCACCTTACTTTTGATGTCAAAATTGCAGGCTCCAGAACTGTTTTCTGCCAGTTGAGGCCTGTTAAGTGCCAAACAGAGCAGATGGACTATTTTAGCTGGCCAGTATTTAACGCTCCTGCTTACCCATCCCTGTATGATATTTTCTTATTTTGCACAATGCTGATTCTTTTTTAAGCTTCTCATCCATAGTGGCCCTCAGATGCCATTCTGCATAGCTCCTGCCTGATCACCTCCCTCCCATCTCACATTTGCTCTTGGTCAGACATAGATCTTTTGTTGGCCCCTGTTGGACTGAACTGTTAGAAGGGACAGGCTCCCATGATTTTCACCCATTTGACTAGATTACTCTTGAGCTTGAACCAGCCCACTGGCATCTTGCTTGGTCCTCCAAGTTTGGTATCATCTGCAAAGTGAAAAATATGCTCCCCTTCCTCTTATTTAATTGGTTACACTGATAGATTTGGGGAGACCTTCTGCAGTCAGTATTTCCTCATTTGGCAGGGAAAGCTGGCAGGGACTTTGTGAATAGAATTTTCCAAAAGTTATTGTACTCAAGCCCATCTAAGTCCATCTAGGCTTCCCCTATTTGTTTCAAAGAAGGTAAATGAAGTTTGAAATTATCTTGTATTTGGCATTGCCAGAACTTCTGGAATATACAGTTCAATGCTGATGTCCACAGTCCAAGAAGGAAGCTGACCAACTTTGAAAATTTGAGAAAATGAAAATGGTAGAGAGGAAAGAAATCGACTGAAAAACACCATCATCTCAAAATAAATAGCAAATGAAAAGAGTGCTCGTAAGATATCTGGCTCACAATCTAAGTATCTGCATGGAGAACAGCACTTCAACAGAGGAATCTCTCAACAAAACATTTATTAGCTCTGGAGGTCCAAATCTAGATGATAAATAATGGAATTTTTAGCCATTGAAAAGAAAAAAANTAAATTTTTATCTTACCAATCTGTGCTGTACCAGTTCTCCTAAAGTTATTTAAGGTAAAGCTCCTGAAGAAAATATCTTTATATTAGCATTATCTTTTATAATACTGCTGCATTTCCAGATGGTTCAATTGCAGCTCATGGAAGCTGGTATAGGAAAGAGGATGTCTTTAACTTACTTCCAAGCCACCACTTGGCTGTTTCTCATATTATACAGATAAGGCATGGATCTGAAGTCCTTTTCGTATTCTCTACATCTTGTCACCTTCTCGGCATATAGAGGGACTATTCCTGTTCTCCCTTTGATAATTCAAGTCCCTACCTGTTGTTTCCCAGTGGCTCCTCAGCTGTCAATTCATGTCACTCATTCAGCACTTAGGCACCAAAAGGTAGAGGCAGAGCTTCCCTGAAGTTCCTAGGAAGAACTAGCAAGATTCTTCTTAGCAAGATTCCTTACATCAACTTGTTTAACCTCCAATAATGAAGGCTTCACGGCTTCCTGACCAACACTACCTGTGAGTGCTCACTACTCTTATTTAGGGCATACACCAAGAGCATTAAATTCAGCTTCTTTGATTCAACTTAATCCATTTTTTTTCTGTCTTAACCTTCCAGTTTCTCTTCTCTAGATTAAACAAAATCCTTCAGTCTTTCCTCACAAGTCATGTATGTTGTTCATTCTTGTTACCATTCTCCGGACTTCCTCTAACACATTATTTTTTCCCTTCCACCTTACTTTTGATGTCAAAATTGCAGGCTCCAGAACTGTTTTCTGCCAGTTGAGGCCTGTTAAGTGCCAAACAGAGCAGATGGACTATTTTAGCTGGCCAGTATTTAACGCTCCTGCTTACCCATCCCTGTATGATATTTTCTTATTTTGCACAATGCTGATTCTTTTTTAAGCTTCTCATCCATAGTGGCCCTCAGATGCCATTCTGCATAGCTCCTGCCTGATCACCTCCCTCCCATCTCACATTTGCTCTTGGTCAGACATAGATCTTTTGTTGGCCCCTGTTGGACTGAACTGTTAGAAGGGACAGGCTCCCATGATTTTCACCCATTTGACTAGATTATTCTTGAGCTTGAGCTAGCCCACTAGCATCTTGCTTGGTCCTCCAAGTTTGGTATCATCTGCAAAGTGAAAAATATGCTCCCCTTCCTCTTATTTAATTGGTTACACTGATAGATTTGGGGAGACCTTCTGCAGTCAGTATTTCCTCATTTGGCAGGGAAAGCTGGCAGGGACTTTGTGAATAGAATTTTCCAAAAGTTATTGTACTCAAGCCCATCTAAGTCCATCTAGGCTTCCCCTATTTGTTTCAAAGAAGGTAAATGAAGTTTGAAATTATCTTGTATTTGGCATTGCCAGAACTTCTGGAATATACAGTTCAATGCTGATGTCCACAGTCCAAGAAGGAAGCTGACCAACTTTGAAAATTTGAGAAAATGAAAATGGTAGAGAGGAAAGAAATCGACTGAAAAACACCATCATCTCAAAATAAATAGCAAATGAAAAGAGTGCTCGTAAGATATCTGGCTCACAATCTAAGTATCTGCATGGAGAACAGCATTTCAACAGAGGAATCTATCAACAAAACATTTATTAGCTCTGGAGGTCCAAATCTAGATGATAAATAATGGATTTTTTAGCCATTGAAAAGAAAAAAATATTTGCTTTTTTTTTTTTTTTATTTGCATTGAATTCTGCATCACAGGCAATCCTGAAATCTAGTCTGTTTGCTTTTTAATAAGTTGTGCTGACAATTACCAGAACTATCTCTTTGACCTCGCAGCGCATTGTGTCCTGACTTGAATCCTACCAATGTAGAAACAAAGCAAATGCAGTTCCCAAGTCTTGATGTGTTTAGAAGGGATATGAAGGTTCTGTAGAGCTTTTTTCCCTAACATTTAAGATAATAGGTTGAAGAGGACAGAGCACCTTTATAGTGGAATTCCGACACTCCAGCCCATGATTTCAGCAGTACCAGGAGAGACACAGCTCTCATTCCTAGGGCAAAGGCAGGTACGGGACTGAACAGCTAACAGCACAACTCACGTCATGTCACGTTACCTGCAGGGCAGCTGACACCAATGGACACAGCCTGTCCCTTAGCATCCCAATGCCCTCGGTCATTCCCCAGCTGCAAGACTGTGGAAGTGACACTGTGCTGGATGTGCTGAGCTCCATATTTAGCACAGGAGGAAAGGCTCAGGGAAGATGATAATAGACCCTGAGGCAGTTATTCTCACAGGAGGGTAGAGAGAAGGAAGAATGAGAGCAACCTCAGAGGTGAGCAGCATGTAATAACACCTTGTGAGTCACAGTGGGAATCCAGGAGTTGTTATCCATTAATAGAGCAGGATGCACAAGAAGCTCATTTTGGGAATTCTGGCTGCTGTCACATTTTGAACATAACACTTTAAACTTTTACTATGCACCGTCACTCAAGGGGAAGTCAGAATAACTAGGAATTATGTGATTTAAAAGAGAATCTGTGTCAAATACAAAGCGTCCATAAACAGAGATGTTTGGTTATCTCAAGGACACTTTACTAAAAGCAAGACTGAAAAGTGGTATAGAGAAAGAAAGGCAAGCCTAGAGGCCAGTATATAAGAAGTTTTGTAAAGCAAAAATATCGAGCAATTTCAAAACAACTCTACCAAGGAACCCCAAAGCAGTAATGCTAAGACGTGTAATGCAGGGCCATCACTGGGCACAGACAGAGTTTGCAGCAGGTAGTGGAAAGCACTGGACCGTCTACTTTTCCTAGGAATGAGGAGGAACATCAGCCACTCCAGTCTGAATGGATTTCCTAGCTACAGATGGAAAGACGGAGGTCTGGAAGGGGCAGCTAACCACCCCAGCTACGTCTTTTTTGACAGTGCAATATGTTTAATTTTGCAAAACTGAAAACTCTACTATACCAACCCTTCATTGTGATATCCCAGTGCATATGTGTTATATAATTGTGCATGTGTATGGCCTATAGTTTTATGTGCGTATCCCATAGCTTTGAGCTTAAGATAGACACCTCAAAGGCTATAGGAGTTCCAAACCCCGCTTTGGCGATGGGATGCACAGGTTTTATCAAATGTGGCAGGCCTTGGTTTACGAGAGCAGCCCAGTAGCACCCTATCTGAGCCTTTTGTTGTGAAGGGGAGTAGTAAGGGTGTTAATGCATTTAAATAGTGCAGAGCTTTGAACGTTTTTGTGTTTTTCTTTTTTTTTTTTTCTTTTTTTTTTGACATTAGGCCCAGCCACTGGAGCCTTACAAAGGCACGTCCCTTCCACTGATGTGGTGAATTGATGGCCTCATTCCTCTGCTTTTGTTCCATTCTGCCATTCTGTTCAGCGACAAAAGCAGGAAAGTGCTTGGTTTGGACGGACAGAAACTAATGATTTTTCACCTCTCTAAGTCTGCCCCAGCGCACAGGTTGTTCTGTGCCGCTTGTCTCAGGGCTGCAGGCAGCTAAGGATTGCTAGTGGGGCTAGGGAAAAGGGCAGCGTTGCAGGCATCCTATGCCACAAATCAGGCTACAGATCCAGAAGTCAAAATGATCAGGGCTTATTTTTACTATCCATCTTTTTTCAGGGTGTTACATGACAAGTCATGGTGGGATATTTGTCCCCACCAAATGATGCAAAGATCTCCTGCAGGTCAATTGCTTACAGACAAGCCAGTGAAGCTTTCTGCCTACCTCAGCTTTTCATCACTCCTCTAATCCCTCCACTTCATTTCTGTACTTTTATGTCGTACTAGATTTGGGGCAGGATGCTGTCTAAACCCTCAGCTGTATTATTTGGAGAGCTAGAAAGTCACAATGCAGGTCCTCAGTGCCTGGCAAATTGCAGCAAGGGGCAGGAAAAAGATCAAACTGTGTTATATAACCATCTTTCTTAGTATTAAAGATATCCATTTTATCTGGCAACGGCCATGACATTTTTCTTATCTATTCAAAATACTGAGTGAATTCACAAATGACTTTCAATAACCTATTTGTATTCATTTTCTTTTTCTAAAATAAACTTGTCTTCGGAAAATAATGAATACCACATTCATTATAATGGATGTCTTTCGTAAGACATATTCTGCCTAATACATTTCTTTACACCCAAAGAGGATGATAAGATAAATTCCATTTTCAACCAGCTGAATTTTATTACAGTCCCATTAATTTCAATAGCTAAGCTGCAGCAAGAAGCATTTTCTGTAAACTCTTTTAGTTTTGTTTGGATGTACAATAGGGAAACTTATTAGAGATTAAAACAGTATCTGTGCATTTTTAAAGAGTTTTTCATTACCATTTGCAGTTTTTGCATTTTTCCCTTATGCGTCAAAGCACGAAATAGAACTTGGCTGTCGCAAGTAATGGCAGAGAAGTAGTGTTTGCAGAGAAGAATTGATTTTATTCTAACTAATGCATTTTCTAGCATTTTTGCAAATTTGGCTATCTCTTGTTGCACTGTGGAGACTGCAAATTCCTTCCTGTGTGGATAAAAGTTACTGAATATAGATGACATTGATACGAGGCAACTGATTAAGAGGAAAAATCTGAGCAATAACAGAAAGGCCACACCAAATAGGTATCACATTTGAAATTGTAACAGCCTCCCAGCCCAGAGAGAACATGGTTTCTCCTCCAGTGTAAATCAGGAATTGGGTGCACTGTCACAGAACTGCCCTGAGAACAGTATGAAGCTTCTAAAGAGACCTGCTCAAGGTGTAACATCATGGATCACATTGTTTGTAGGTCAGAGCATAGGCCCACTGTAGGCAAATCTCATCATAAAAGAAATCTGAGGGAAATGAGGAAAGTTTCTTTTTACTCTTGTTTTAGCTTGCTGGAAATTCATATGCAATCAACAAATCTGACTAAAACAAATTCCTAAAGCTGAAAAAAAAATAGACCTTACTGCCTTTTCCATATTTTGGGAAAATCCCAGCTCCGTGTGAAAGGTGGTTGGAGGTGGTTGGGAAGATTTTTTTTTTTTTTTTTTTTTTGTCTTGCAGGCTCTCTTTTCTGCATTCTAGGTTTATTTTGTAAAAGTTAGTGAAGTCTGATTTTGTGAGTGGAATGTGATAAGGATCTCTGGTTAAAGGCATTCTGACCATGCTTTTTCATTCTTGTTTTTTTATTCTTTTTCTTCCTACATGCCCTCTGTGTGACAAAACATGTAGAAAAGGTGAATTATACAACAGCTAGGTTGGAAGGGACATCTGGATCTTCTACTCAATCCATTTCTCAAGGCATCAAAGCAGGGCAGTTTGCCTTCCTAGAAAGTAGAATTCTGAAGCCTTCCAAGGATGCACATTCCACAGTCTCTCTAAGCCATTTGTTTTAGTATTTGACCATTCATTAGAGCTTAGTGTTTCAAACAGACAGAAAAATATTTTTATTCAACAGAAAATAACTTTTTCTCATGTTTGAAGAATTTGAAGAGTACAATGAAGTTCTAGCACATAGACTCTAAGAAATCGTAAAAATAGTAGATGTGATATTGTAAAATGCATTAAATTATGTTAATTATTTAAATATCATGTATTTAATTGACAGCAATGACAAGTTTCCCTATATATATCTAAAATTTATAGCCATTGAAGTAGCCTGTTACATTTAACTTCTGTTCCTAGAGTCCATTTACAACACTGATTTTTTTTTTTGTACATGCTGGCTAGTAATTTTAAGATCCTGTGAAACAGCTTATATTTTAACACAGTAACTTCCAGAGTGAGGTCTTCTAGGAAAGTCACAAAAGAATTTGCTTAGTTAGTACTTATTAAAATCCAAAGAGTGAACATGGTGCAGCCAAGTTTATTGCATGGTGAGAAACTACTCATTCCTGGAAACTCCCATGAATAGCTTGACTCATTGCTGGAAAGACTTGTGTCCCAAATGTCAATCTGGTGCACAAGGTCTCATCCTCACAATTACTTAATGATTCAGTGGGTGGCAATGCTAAGTACCTCCAGTTGATGGTGAGCCAATGGAAAACGCAGGCTCTCATTATCTGACCCCTGCCTTCCCAAATGCTGTTTTACTTGGAACAGCTTAAAATTCTTAGTTTTTAGAGAAGTGTGTTCCTGCCTGCATGTGCTACAAGCAAAGTCCCATAATGTTTTAGCATAATGCTAATTTCCCATTTAATTTAATGGAACAGTAGCACCATTTACTCTAATGGTTCCCATAATATGCGCTATCATTTCTTGTGTAAGTTGCTTCCCACAGCTAATCTTCTACTGCATAAAATGATGCTGAAAATACTATTTATTCTAATGACTTTTAATGAAAGGAATTCAGCTGTACTCTGTATTTCTTGGAAGTTCTGCCACTCTACTAGCCAACAAAGAGATTGCCTTTATTAGTATACATCTTATAAAGTAAAAGAGGAGAGTGGTTTTAAAGAATTTATGGGATTTTTGCAGCTTATGTTCTGTTTTTGGGTTTTTTTTTTTCTGGATACTGTTCCTGCTGACATGTCTGATGCCCACCAATCTACCGTTGCTTTTGGAGTCATTTGCTCTGCCAGAAATAGCATTGTAACACCTAAGACATGAAAAGAAAAACAGCGAAGAAACACCAAAGAGAACCAAATGTACATGGTAAGAGCTGTAAGACTTTAAATGTCATCTCAAAATGCATTTTCACAGACTTAAATTATTGCTATGTCTATGGGTTCCAGTCAAATGCAGACCCATTTTTGTCAGGTTGTACCATTCAAGAAATCAACGTAGAGATACCACAGTCCAGACCCATTTGGCTCTAGGCTATACGACATCCATGTGCTCTATTTTATATGAGCCATGCTCCCCCTTGAGTTGGAGGCAGTAGACAGATGCCTGTGGACTTCATCAGGAGATGAAACAGAGCCAAGAAGCATATTCATTGAGGCTTATTCACTCTCTGATTTATTAATCTGGCACATTGAAAGAAGCAGGGTTCCTACTGAGACCCCTGAAAGCAAAGTGCATTGTAACTTCATAATCTCCCTCTATTCAAAATGCATATTTGCTACCCGTCTAAACTAGCCATGAATACATGCACAGCATAGCCTGTTTTTCTTCTGAATCTGACCTTCCTAGGGCATTCATTATTAAATACCTCCTGTACATTCAGAAAGTGTGATGGACAATATTCCCTAATGTAGCCTAATTAAATTTAATGTTTGTAGAGCCACAACATCATTTAGCTGGTTCTGATGTTTTCCCATAGTCTGCTTCTCAGCTATTTCAGCTCTAGAATTGTCCATAAAAAAGATTAGATTTCTTTTTGCCTTTTTTTTTTTTTTAATAGCAAAGTTAAATGAATCCTAGGCAGAGGCTAGGTCTGAAAAATATCAGCTTTATAAGTCATTATCTCAGAGACTTGCAAATAAGCAAGCTGGGATCCCTTCTACCCTGTGGAGTCCAGCTATAGAAGAAGGGAGCAGGTATGGTACTTCATACTTACTGCAAAACTTCTGATTTATGTATTAAAGATACAGTGTGGCATTGTAAGATATACCTTCAAGGCATCAATGTGTTCCTAGGGATTAAGGAAAACGGATTAGTAATGAGTTATCTGCTCATGTAGCACCATCCAAGTCAGCAGAATTAAGCCAGTAAAAATTGCTGCCTGTATTTTTTAAAGTCAGAAAGACTCTGATGTGCATCTAATCTGGTCTCTCACATAACACACGCCGGAGAGTTTCCTACAGAAGAAATTTTTCTTTGAGCTACACAAGATAGGACTGTCAATCTGAGTATCCCTGTGCAATTCAGAACGACACGTAGTCTTGATTAAAGTTCCCATGCAATGATGAATTCACCATTTCCCTAAGTGAATTGTTCCAGTGATTAATAGCAGTGATTGCTGAAATGTTTCGTTTTACTGCCAGTCTTAATTTTTCAATAACTGGAGACAGAAACAAGGGCTGGGAGGTATCTGAAGTACCGCTTATGCAATGGTCACTTTACCTAAACCCAGGGTTAAAATAACAAGCAGTTATAACATAAGCTTACATAAAAAGATTTAATAGCTGGAGAATGTAACAGTTTAAGCTCACAGGACAGAAATCCACAGGAACCACTGGTTTATTACACATAGGTGTTAGGTGGTCTCCGTGGGAAGCAAATTTACTTCATTAGGAACAAGGAAGCCATAAAAAGTAGGAGATGATAAAAAGTGGGTTTGTTGCAAAAAGATCATAAAATAATGGTTGCTGCCATAAAGCATAGTGATTACAGGTCTTGACACAAAATTATTGTTTATTACATTAAAATGATGGTATTTACCCGATAGGGAAAGTATGTGTTATTATCACAAAAAGAGCATGCTATTCTATCTAACCATCATCACCACCTACAACTTATTTGTAACTTTTCATCTAGGACATGTTTTCAGCAGAATTTCTGACATTTTCATATTTCTCAAATTCTGTTTAAGATATAATTCAATACGTTGGCAACAGCTTGTAAGATTTCCTCTCATTTCCATAAAAGTATCTTTTTAAATTGGGCTTCTAATTAGGTCAAACATATAAAGAGAAAAATGGAAAGTCTGAAATCCCGTCTAAATGAGGACAGCTTCTCTTTGATGTGGTAATTAAGTTTTGGAAGAACTATAAAATAATTCAGAAGCCTGAAGAGCAGAGACAGAAAATATTTAAATGGTCAAATGTTATATTAACCTACAGGATTTAGAAGAAAAAAAAGGGGGGAGGGACTTTGAAAGAAAAGAGAAATTAGACAAGATAAAGGAGGAGAGCACAAAGACAAAAAAAAAAGAGAAGTGTGAGAAAGAGCAAAAGGAGATGAGGAAGTAAGATCTGGTAGGCAAACTGGACAGAAAAAAAATGATATGGAAGCATATCACAGAATCACAGAATATTAAGGTTGGAAGGGACCTCTAGAGATCATCTAGTCCAACCTTCCTGCTCAAGCAGGCACACCTACAGTATGTGGCACAGGGTGGCATCCAGGCGGGTTTTGAAGACC
>VZSG01000117.1:1074708-1128631 GCA_013398315.1 Nothoprocta pentlandii | reverse complement strand
TATGACAAGAGAAAAATGAGAAAAGCAAAGATATATGAAAAATTTCAGGTGTGCCAACCATAATGGCATTTGGCAGAGGAAGAAATTCAAAATAAGACTAGCTGAGGTGACAACAGCTGCTAAAGCAAGACTCTCAGTGTCTTCTAAAGGACGATCGATAAACAGTCCAGACATCCAACTGCATATGATCATGGTTTGACTGCAGAAAGTTTAACCTTCACAGTAATGAAGCCTTGCAGTATCTGCTTGAGGGCCTCAGATAGAATCATTGCTATTTGTTTTTGCATTGAACAGTCAGTGATATCCACACCACGGATTTTTTCCAGTCAGATAACATCATGCAATAAGTTTTGCTTTTGATAAAAGCAGAACTCAGATTTAATAACTCCCAGACATCCATTCAATCTTCCAGATTGTGTTCATATTCCAAAAGAAGCATTTTGAAGATCATAGGACAGGATGATTCCAGTAGGAAAGGGCAGGTGACAGGAAGATACAACTAGCAGGCCTAAACTTTCATCACCAAAACTATCTAATATATGCAATTTGAAGATTCCTTTCTGTGACACCAGATACAATACTTATCTAGAAGTGGTTCTGTGGGAAAATTATACAGCAAAGTAGTGATATCAAAAGCTTAAAAGAATTCCTGGACAACCATGGCTTGGCATCACTTAAACATCTGTTTGTGTGAATGAACTTTGTTCTGACTGATGATTACAACCTTCCTCCATGACCATATGCACACATTAGGAATTGGGAATGGGGTTGCCACCTGCCTGGTTGATTAGGAGCAAGAAAATTCCTCCTTTTCTGTTTTGCATACTTGGTGCAGGTGCCCAAGAGTAGGAGAAGAGAAAATGCAATAAAAAATACAATTGTCACTCCTTTATACTTTCTAACTGATAAAAATGTGGACTAAAAGCAGCAAAATGCTGAGTATCCTTGGAATTATGATGAAGTAGAGCTACACAACTGAAAGTAGGCCGTGTGTGCATCCTTCTTCCATCTCCTGACTAGCCATTCTGAATGAAGACTGAGATCAGAAAAACGGAGCCTCTCTCCTCATAAATTACAGCACTGGGTAAAATAGTCTGTTACTACCACTTCTATTTGTTACTTGTGATGCTTTTGTATTTCATTCGATCTCATAATAATGAGTCCTTTCGAAATTAGGTCTGCAACTTTTAATAAACTTGGACTTCGTGCCATTACAACCATGACTTTCAGCTTCTATCTCCCCAGACTTGAATGGGAAAACCAAAAATCACTGAAGTGTACAAGAGGCAAACCACCTCTGGGCAATATACTATTAAGATACTATTACGATCTGCTGTCTTGGGAGCATGAGATTAACTGTCAATTCTTTCTAAAAGAGCTGACATGAAGTCATCCCAACATCCAGACTGTCAAAAACATTTCAAGGCCCAGAGAACTTGACACGCAAGAGAGATATCAAGTAATTTTAAGATTCTCCTCATCTGATATTTTGATGTCTAAGTAGAAACCAGAAAATCACTTGACATGAAAATGATTGGGGGAATAAGTTGTTGTTTCTCAAGATTATCCAGTGGGGCAGAATACAACCAAGAATTGTTCAGACACTTCATTGACATGTTCTACAGATGACAGGGGAAACTCACTGGGTCCCAGAATGAAGTTAGGCTGGTGTTAGCATTCAGTACTACTGAAATGCATGATTCTCATGGGATTACAACCCTGAGCCTCAAATCTCATAGAATAACCATAATGTGCTTCTAGACCATCTTGGACTGCAATATGCTGGACAAAAGAAACACATTTCTGGTCTTTGGAGGCCTCAATGAAATTTTAAGCTGTGTCCAGCTATTTTAACACTCGTGTGGGAAAAAGTATAACTTAAATATGATATGATTGATATGATATGATATGATATGATATGGAAAACGTGGGAAGCACCTGAAAAAATTCTTTAGAAAAACTAGGCAGAAAGCACAAAAAATAATAAACTAATCTAGCAATCTTCAGAAGTATTCTGCATTAAGAATTATAATTCAATATTACATATTGATAAGCCCTGATCTGAGCTAGTCAACATACACTTCTCTCCTCATTATGATAATACAAGGCCATGCACATTCCTTGTCAATGCATTTATTTCAAAAGCTACATAAACATTAGCTAGGAAATGTTGAAGCAAAATAAAGAATGAACCTCCCAAGTTCCACACGTTTTATTCTATCTCAATTTTGAGTGCTTTATTTTTTTCCATCTACCTTAAAACATGTGGGAACTGGAGCATTGAACATAAAGCACTATCTAGCTAGTGTCATGGAACAAGTGGTGGTGGGAATGAATGACATGATGCACTTCACTCATATGAAGGAAATAGTAATAGGTTTTATTGATACGGACAATACAGTTTCACGAGATTCTATGGCATGGTCACTTACTATTTTCTGCATGGAATACAAGATATACACAAAATTACCAGAGACTCCCTCATTGAGTCACAGGGTTTCCCCTTGCTTTCTAAACTCCTGAGAGGAGTCTGGGTGTAACTGGATCCAATCCAAGTCTCAGACCTGATCAAGAGTTTATGACTAAAGAGCTCCATGCACTTATGTATATGATTCAGTAAAGTTTACAAGTTCAGAAAGTGTGCTGTAGTCACCACGGATCAGTTGTAGCAAGGATCTCTTAACCTTGAGGAGCATCCTTGAGAGGCCTCACCACTCAATGGGGACACTGGCGTGCAGCCCTCTGCAGTGCAAGAGAGCTCAGTGGGCTCCCGGGCTGCCCTATATCTATGGGACGATTGACTTACAGTCATTCTTTCATTATTGACTTACAGTCATTCTTCATTTCAGACAAATTATGGCTGGTGTATGCTTGATTAGCCCTTATCTCCTCATCAGAATGCAGCCATCAGGACTGTTACTGAGGGTTATTGTCTGAATGAGGGAAGAGATCAGGGAGGGAACCACCAGGATCAGATATGTCACTGGTTAACACCTGAGTAGGGCTACTGCTACGTGTGAAAAGTCAGGTTGGGTTGGGGAAGGAGCACACCCGTCACAGCCAGACAGGAAGAAAATGTAACATAGAAAAAAAAATCAAGATCAAGGATGCTTCTCATTTTCTTATGAAAATTTTAAACTGAAATATGTATGATCACATAGTGAAGAGAAAAGTAGCATCCGTAATTGCATTAGAGAGAATATTTCACAGGGAAAATTTCATGTTTCAAAGAAAAGCCCAGAAGGTTCACATGTACAAGCTGCTGCGGAACACACAAGGCCATCACTTTTTTTTTTTTTTTTTTTCTCTTAGCAGTAATTTCTGGCCATTTACAGCCATGAAGATGAGATGCCTGACTTGACAAAACCCTTTATAAATAAATATATATATATTTTATATATATATTTTAAATATATATATTTTTATATATATATAAAATTTGGAAAGACAATATACACCAGTTTTGAAATAAGCGGTCACCTTCAGCAAGCCAGGTGGGCTAACAGTGAAGTATTACAAGTCTGTGCTCTTCCACGTGCTCGGTGAGGCCATTACTTTCACTGACATTCACTAATAATTATTGTTTGAAAGTAAGTTCTCACTTTAAGATACAGCAAAAGGCTTTAAAAATTAGGCTTCAGTAGCATTTTATGATAGTTATCCAGAGTGGCAAGTCTCAGATGGTATGTTCCAAATATTTGTGGGTATTTCATTAATTTTTAGTCCCACATCTCACTTCTTCTACTTACTAGTTCCAATCATATATTTTTTTTAAACTAAAAAAACAAGGAACAAAAAAGAATCACCATGATACTCAATTCCCTGGTCTAAACTCAATATACAATTAGTAAATCAACCCTAATGATGCTAGGAATGGAAAAAAAAAAATTGCACATCACATATTCTGGTAGAAGAATGTTTGCTATTACCAAAAAAAAAACACCATAAGAACATGTTACGTAACAAATAACCATGAAATAATTATTAACTATTCCATTACTGATTACAAGAAATATTCCAAATAAAAAAGCTTGTAGATAGAGACTGATCAGTGGGAAAGATACACAATAGAATTCATTTACCTATGGAAAAGTTCCCTAGGGATTCTGGATGGACCAAGAAAAGTTGATGGACCAAGTTCAGTTTCTGAATCATAATTCTTTATTGAATGACTAGGTTGCATATTTTAACATTGGAGGGGACTAGCTAGTATATGATGCATCCTGACATCCTGCCTATGTAATTTTAAATGTCATTTTTTTCACACTATTAGGCCTTCATCATGTTCTTAACTAAGTGTTTGAAGAAACTATTTAAGAGATGAATCCACCACTCCCCTTCATAGCGTCCTCACTGTAATAATTGCTGGAGGTGCAATGTTTATAGTATGTCAACATGGTTCAGAACAAGAACATATACTTTTCCTATATTACAACCCATTTCCTGTTCCAAGAGCAATGTCCATGGCCACATGTATTCCAGCATCTCCTTGCAGCATCTGGAAGGATCCCATTACAGGTCTTGTACACACCACTCATGACTTGGGGGGCAGGTTGGAGAGAGCACTGTAAGCATTTTAATTTTTACTTTCTGGAGTAGCCTACAATGTATCTGGCAAAATTAAAAGTTAATGGGAGGACAGTGGCTCAGAGTTCCCGTAATGCAACATGAAACACACTTGGTATGCACTCCGTGTACATGCCATGGACTTGTTTTTCTCAGTCCTGTCCTGCTTCACTGAGTGCAATGCAAAAGGCATCTTAGAGATATCTAGTCTTCAAGTTAATATTTTGGAAGCCTCCTGGGTATTTTTCTTCTAGATTTTATTTTGAAAAGAAATCACAGAAAACGATAAGTTATCTCCAAAATGTTGAACTTCTGCTCCTCCTCAGGAAATTAAGCCATAACTCTCTATGACACATTACTACAAAGAGTGTTTAATGTACCTCTAACATTTCCATTTTGTGCTTTGCTGTTGTGTTTTTTATTCTATGGTATTGCTTCTTCGTCTCAGTCTTTCTTATATAAAACATATATAATTTTTTATATAATTCACAGACTTTAATGACATTTCCTTAATAGAGAGAACCTGTGAACTGTAGTAAGAATTTTATAAGAGCAGCTAAACAAAAGGGATCTAGCAAATAGGTTCAGTGTTTCCTAGTTCATCATACCTAAAATTGGGAAAATGAAATCTCAAAATTAGCAGAAAGAGAAAGAGGATTCTTTTTCAACCGTATAGTTTAAAGTGATCAGAAAATATCATATACCAGAATGAAACCACTGTTCTTCTTTTAGACTAAGTGCTCCACGTATAAAACAGCAGCATGCAACATTTTCCCCGTAGTCTTCAATAAATTGGAATCTCTCTTTTAATATTGGGGGCTTAATATTTTTTAGAAATATTAACTGCCTTGTGTTGCCCAGTGCCTCTACATGCATCATCATAAAAAAATATAACCAAACAATAACAAATATAGGTCTCTGATAACAAAATGAAGATTTCAAGGGCTATCTTAAGGCTTTGGTAATTTTGTTCACATTTTCTGAACTTGGAAATGCAGTTAGAGGAAGGTTAAATGACTAGTTTGTGTATTACATTGCAAGTTAAAAGAAGAACTGATAAGGAAACCAAGTGCAGTCTGAAACCAAACCCTATGCTCTGCCCCTTAAATGTAACCCTCCTCACCCTCTCTTGCCCAGGAAAAATTTCCAAACTCGTAAATATTTGAATGAAATCTAGATATTCCACTAGCTCTGGTCTCAAATTCACATCTGGAACTGCCTTACAATGGATTGGTCCAGCTTAGAAAAATTGAGACTTCTTTTCAGAGAAAACTGTCCTTTCTTTATAACAGCAGTATGCACAACGCATTTTGTTAGCAGGTAGGACACCAATGTTATTTAGGATCCAGCACTGAATTGGAACTGAATTCCATTCAAAAATAAAATGAGCAGAATAAATTGAGAAAGACTAGGTGGAAAGATGCTGCAGTGCAGTATATGTAAGTACCACTCAGAGAGGGCAGGAGGTAGCAAAGCCCAGCAGTGAAAGATTCTGACAACAATGAAAGGCATCACATTCACATTGATACAAAATATTTCACCATAAATAAACTGGGGACCATGCCAGCAGAAACTGTTTAGCAGCAAAATAATTTATTAGATTTAAAAAATAAGATTGCAGGTATATTAAAGGAATGAGAGCATCTATATCTATGTTGTGGAGGGAAAGGAATATGAGTAGGCATGTTCCAGGGGGGTCAGAAAACTACACGCATAATGAGTTTAGAAGGAGGCTTGGTCACGGGAAGTTTAGTTTATAGATTAAAAGGAAAACTGATAGACTTTATACCCTCATGAGTAGCACCCCTTATAGCATTTACATCTTCCCATGAAGCCACATTTCAGGAACTGACAGAGATAAATTTTGGACTGAAAGAGTGTATGATCCAAGCAGGATGGCCAATTGAAGTCAATTAAATTGCATTGCACATGATTATTATGTATGATAGTGGACCCAAAACTGAGAAGGATGAGCTTTGAAGAGCTCGTAGACCTTGTTCTGTATCTGAAAAAAGAGAAGGCACAATAGGCAGTGATGTTCTGGTTACAAGTATGCTTGGATAGCATCTTACCAAGACGTTAATCTAATTTATTAGATCAGATTACTGTGATATGTTAGGAAGAAGTCTCCATTTTAAACTTATAAGTCACCCAGAGATTTTTTCATAGGTTGCACATGGTGAAAATATAACTGCATGCAGCAATGTCTCTGCAGAAATTAAATTTCCTGACAAGTACTCTAATACTGCAGCCTCTTTTTTCAGACACTGGACAACTGCAGAAGGGCAGAGTGGGCAGGGTACCAACACACTTATCTCATCTTCTGCTCATGGAGATCTTTAATTGATGTAGTTTGGCTGTGCAAAGGCTAGCTCAAATCAACACAGGAGCTGGAGCTGGCTGCAAAAAGTTATTCCTTCTCACTGTGCAGGACAACAGTATTTTCATTTCCAGATATATGGAGGTTTAGGCTAAAGGAAATCATAAGGCGTTCTACTATGAGTTTGTCACTATAAACTGTATATTTATATTACAAAACAAGAAGGTTCAATTAAAGTATTTCTTTCTTGAAACAGGCCAGTTTTGAACTGAGGATGTAAGACATGCTAAAAGCACCCCACATGACAGCACAGCCCTAGACAAATCTAGGGTGTTTCAAACAAGTCTACAGACTCACATGCAGACAACTAAAGACTAACTTCAGTTTCTCTCATGCAGTCCTCTAGTGTTAACTGTCCTAGTGTCCTGGAGACACCCACACAGGACTAACAGACACATCACAGGCTCTGTAAGAGATCTGTTCCCTTCTGGATCAACGCTCAGACACCAAGCAGGATACCTCAAAAAGCCCTGTGCACTCATGGCTTAATGCAACTGGATAGGGTCTTGAATGGGTCTGCAGAGTGAAATTAAGTTGAACACTGTCTTTTGGTGAGTTTTTTTTTCTTTGCTGTGTGCATGTCAGGTAGATGTCTATATTTCCATTATAGCCTGCAGAGAATCTAAGGGCAATTCAGTTGCATGAGTACAGATGTCTAGTGATATTTTAGACATCCTAAAGAATGTAAGACTGGAAAAATTGTTCATAGCTATAATTAGTGCGTAGATGGTAAGATGGTAAGTGTAGACACTGATGTGGACACCTAAATTTAAGTGTCTTGAGTTAAACTGAATTCTACCAAATCCCACTCCTTTCCACAGATAAGATATGCTTACTTGATCATTAAGACCAACTGGTCCAAAAACTCCTTCTGTATCTCAGTGTATCTCATTTTCCAGGCTGCAAACCATAGAGTCACCAAAGGATTGTGGAAAGGACCCCAAAGGATCCTACCGCTGCCCCCTTTTAAGCCTTCAAAGCCAAAGCAGGTCATTCAGGACTGTATCTGACAAAGTTATTGAAAATCTCCAGAGATGGAGATTCCCACCACCTCTGTGGGTGGTCTGTGCCAGTGTTTCACCACTCTAATTGTAAAAAACTGTTTTCTTCCATTTGTTCAGAGTGTCCCTTGCTGCAGTTAGTGTCTGGCACCCTCTGTATTTGCCCTGTGCTCTTTGCAGCTTTCTGTTTTTTCAGATCTGGGAATCAAACTGCACAGGGTATGCAGCCTTCCCACTTCAGTATCAGTAATGCCATATACAAAACAAAAATCACCTCCTGTTTTTTCCCCATGGACTCCCACATGTTCATTAACTATAGCTTTCTTCATCGTGGCATTGCATTTTAATAGTGTTTGATGATTTACACAATATTTTCAGAGTCCCCATTCCTGTGCAGAGATGATGGGCTATGCTTCTTATTTGTAGATACAAAACCTTGCATTTGTCTATATGAAAACATGGTTTACTTGAGTGACCTTTCCCCCCTGTCAGCAAATGATTCTTATTGCATATTGTGGCTGGCCTTCTCTCATCAGTACTGCTTCTACAAATCCTTTAAAATTTTATTTGTGGTTTACTTTCAGAACATTAATAAAACTGTTGAATAGTTCCATGACAAATATTGATTCTTGAGGACTCCAGCAGAAAAAGCACAATTTGAGGGTTGATCACTGCTTTTTTTTCTGGTGTTTCTACAGATATCACAGAATATTCAATACTCATCTAAAATAAATATGCTAGAAAAAAACAACATTAAGACATCTAGGCCTTCAGTCTTGATTGTATCTGTGGTGACAGACCTTTATATGAGGTCAAAGATCCTATTGTGGAAATGGCAAGTTTTATGATGGACATCCCTTTGGTTATGTTCACTCAGGAACTAATGCTATTGCTGGCTTTCCTTCTATGGAATGGAGGAAAAAAAATAGGGGAAAATTCACTATAAAACAGTGCTCCAAAGAAAGTCTTTGTGTTCTGGTATAAGGACCTGCATTCCAGATGAATGAGGACATCTGGTCTTCTCAGAAGATCAGCTCCTATTTAGGTTTCTAAAATAGTTGGGATTTCAACAGCATTTCAACTCAGCACCTCCCACTGGAGAGCCTGCTGGATGTTTTAGAGCTCAGTCCTTAAAAATCCTCTCCAAATTGATAACAAACTTACTTTTTATAATCTTAAAGAAAATAAAGGAAAACATAAAAACTAGGACTGCGAATTTTTAATGTTAAAAAAATAAAAGTTTATTTTGATATCCAGATGTATTGTTCAGCTCCTTTGAAGTATCCAGCCCAAATATGCAAAGCTTTTCCCAGACAGTGTTTTTATGGTAAATTTCCCAGCCGCTATGTGCCCAAGTTGTTTCTTTTATCCATGTCTCTTCTCAGAGAGGCAGAAACTCAGTCTCTGCTCTTCTCAAAGTTTCTCATTCTCCTGAAACTATTTCTGTGAGATATGGTAGGGAGGCATCTTGAGGGACAACTGGTTCAGTTTGCAAAGTCCCATTTCTTTAGGAAACTAAGCTTAAAATTACACAAATCTAACAGTAAAGCACAAATAAAAACATTTAAAATGTTAGATAATAGAGGCAAACGGCAAGAATCTTTGAAAAAATCCTGATTGCACTGCTCAGGTTTTGCATTTCTTTCTCTTTATATATATTTCATGCCCATAAGAAGACGATTATTTGGGGCAATGACAAACCTGCTGGCAGTGCATTACCAAGCTCAGTGAACAGGGAATACTAACAACTATGCACTTTTGTAATAATGAAAAATTTTCATCTTCCACTGAAGAAGACCTACATCCCAGTTCACTAGGTGTCAGCAATATGTATAAAAAATGTGGAGCTCTGTGTCCACAATTGGAAGAACTTTAATTCTCAGGAGATATAATTTCAATGAAAGTTTTTAATGGACAATTTAGACTTTCAATTATTGTTTAAAACAGACATTACAATAATTTTCTGAGGCATACAGGATATTTCAGTTATAAAGGAAAGATGGTGAAATAATTAATGTGCCGAGTTTGATTTTCCAGTTTCTCAGAGCTTGTTTTCTTTGCTGCTTCCAGAAAATGTAACTAGCAAACAAATTGAGAATAATTCAACAGCTGGTCTGAAGTTCCCTTTGTTGCAACAACAATTATGTGAAGCAGAATTATTCCTTTTGCCCAGTTATGCAGGCCAGTAAAAACTGTTCATGGAAATGATAGCCAGCTTTTATTTTCCTTAATAGCCTTTGCCATGTTTCAGTGTGCTTCCATGAAAAAAAAAAATCTTTGGAAAATAATTTGTAAATATGTGTGGTACAACAATGTCTCAGTGTCCTAGCTGAGACTGTAACCTTGTTATAGTTGCCACTCCATTTATAAACAGCAAAGATGTCCCAGCTCTGAAGGCTTTCAGGATAATATGTCAAAACAGACAAAGGGCAGAAGAAAAGCTACATTATTTTTCCCAGTTTCCACCTGAGTTGCTAAAGTCCAGGAAATTTATACAAATTAATTACCAATGGTTAATTATACGGCTATTTAGGCGTAAATGACCTGTGGTTTTCCATGAAGTTGATGTTAAAAGAGGCTCCCCCTTCACATGCCATTGCCTGTGCAGCGTGTCTGATCTTTCTCAGCCTGTCAGTAGTTTGCAATTTCTAGCCCAATCTGCACACAGTGGTATTAGAGCGACCACACGCTTTACTACGGTGTAGCTGGAGGTCTCTAGAGGGCTCTTCAAGGAACACAGATGAGTCTAAAAAGTTGTACCTTGACAGCTATCTTGAGACATGAGCTATTCTTGCAAGGACCATAGCCCTTCTCCACGTCATTTTTTAGGCTAGCTCAGATTTCCTGCCTGTTCACATAGCGCATCATAAACAAAGTTTAAATTCCACCCTACAGAAGTGTATGGTCATTCTGGTTATGCCAATAGCCCTTCACTGCCACTGGTGCAAGACTCTGGATCTGCTAGAGGGAAAAGTCATCCAGGGACCTACCACAAGCAATAGTGATGATGGATGTAGGGGGGTCTAGTTGCAGGTGGAATTATTTCCCAGGCTCCTTCTCCTCTTCAGGTCTTGCAGTGCACAGTCTCGGGAGCTCAGGGGTGCACCAAAACACTTTGGGGTTCAACAGAAGTAAGCCTTATTAAGCAGGATTGTGTATGCGGACATGCACATTGATTTACACATACACAAGAGATGGAAATGCTTAATTCTTGAGTGGCTATATTAAATGAATTTCTTCTTCTTCTTCTTCTTTTTTTTTTTTTACATTAAAAAAATACCTGCCAATCCAAAAAGGAATATCTCTTTGAATACACTTAATTTTGCCTGATCTTAACTGGAACTATACAAAATGTTATCAGTTATTAACAGTATCCTTGCTGTAACATATGGTTAAATTAATTGCTTCTTTCTCATACAATTAATCTCAATTAATTTGTTCTTCTTAGAAATTAAAAGAAATCATTTTTCCCAGGAAATGAAAATAATAAAGTGATATCTTTGAGAGGTAATTTAGTATTCATAGAGCCTGAGCACAAATGCTATGAAAGGGACTAAAATCTAAGTTGCTCAGTGTGCTCAGCCAGGATAAAGAATAATAACCAGCAAATGCATGATATTGAAGAGAGAGAAGGGTTCTGGGGCTATGCTCACAAAAACAAGATGAGAAAGTTAAATAAAAATAGTTACACTTTCCTCTTAATTCCTATGGGCCTATTTGGAGGAGGAACATTTTATTAAAACTTTCATGCAAATCTGAAAAGGAATGAACACTTTTCAATTTTCTAAATGCACCTTCTGCTCCTGCACCTGAGAGCCTGGCACGTCGCTTGTCTTTAGTGAAGGCTGTTGTTGCATCAGGACCAATAAGTTCGTCTAAGCGCTGCTGCCTTTTGGAAGACCCAAAGCTGAGACATCTTCTGTATGTGAGGCTCAGGAAGCTGAGAGGAGTTTACCACAAATTTTAATTGCAATAGTGACTTCAGCAAATCTCCGAATTTTGCCAAAAAGCCAGTTGTGCCTCCAACACTAGGTGCGCACTCTTTCTGATATATTAAATGTGGTTAGGGTGTTTCTCTGTGTGGCACGAGACATGTCACAGCACCCTGCAACTCCCTTAGCCTCCACAATGAGGGTGCTCTGGACAAACAGCCCACTGGAAATCATCCCTAGCCCACACTAGATCTAGACTCATCTGAAAGACTGCAAGCTGGCCATGGCCAAAACAATGGTCAAGACTGTGCCAGAAATCTTGTGAGTGATTACAGGACTATGCTAAAGCCAGTGAGAATTTTCTTCTCACTTCCCAGGTGAGGTGTTGCTGGGTTGCAACCTGCACACAATCAATTGTGTTGTCTTACAATGGCTTGTGCCATCCTGGCAGTGTCACCCTTCAGCCCAAGATCTATTGGGCTGTGCTGTGGTTGACAATAGCTGGTTTTGTTGTTCTTGCTCCTTTTCCAGAGTGAGTGCCAATATTTTGCAGTGACTGTATGCTGTTAATGTAATCAACATCAGTCTGATGTCAATATCTGAAGGAAGACTTGGATTTACTTTACATTACAGGAGTAAGAAAGTAAATCCAAGCCTTTCCTCAGATATTGAGGAGGACTCATACAGGAGTAAGAAAGTAATATCTCAATTTCTTTCCTCACGTCCCCTGCAAGGCTTATATTCTAAACTCTGGAGATAAATGTAGAAGTGAATCCAATACGCAAAGGGGGCTCAACAGAGCCTGTCTGGAAAATGAGTCGTAGGATTTAGGTATTTCCAAAACCACTACGGTCTGACCAGCTGAGCATTGTTGCAATTTACAGGCACAGTGCCTAATTCCTGGGGCAGAGAATAACACTGAGATATTTGGAGAGGCACATTTTTCCACTGGGCATGCACTAGTTGCTGAAGCACTGGCAAAGCACCAAGCCAGGTCCTTTGCACTCAAAAACATCATTCCAAAATGAGAACTTACCATCAATTTTCCTTCATCATCACCTCCTCAGCGAATGATTCATTTGGAAGGGCTTTCCAGACCTGCTCCAGGATGGGACTGAACCCTGCAGCTGCCAGTTTGACATGTGCCCCCACTCTCACCTCATTTTCTTGGTGGAATCGGGTCTGCAGCAGGTGGCAGTGGGTTTCCTATTGCTGGCTCTGTGCTTCTATGCAACTTAAAAGTATCAGAGAAAATATTAGCAAGATGGAACCTGAGCATGTTTTTATACCATCCTAAGAGATTTTGTTAACCTATCTGAATCACAGCGTTGTCAAAGGCATCACCAACAGTTCTGGACAGCGAATGTCTGGGAAGATGAAAACATACAAAAAGAGCCCTTTCCCACAACAAGTCTTTTGCTATAGTTACCCCAAAGAAGGCAGATCCTAATGACACCCTAATGAGCAGCCTGTAAACATCAGCAGGACCCATTCAGGGTGGACTAGAAGAGGGCAAATCCCAGGGGAGCTTTGGGGAGGTGCCTCAGGTGCTCTTTGACGCTCTCAACACCACTCCTCACAGGACATCAATCACTCTGTGACTATTAACCCTTGCAGAGAAGGGCCAGCAAGGCCACCAGATGGGCCCTCCACCCATCCTGGCAGCGTGGCAGCCTGCCCTGTCCCTTCACAACACAAGTTGCTTTCGGAGGAGTTTTCATCCTCCTTCTTTACAGCCTGTGGCAGGGGACACCAGCCACACAGAGGTGGAGGGGATGTCATGGGGCTTCAGCACATCCAAGCAGCATGGATCAGTCAGTCACAGCCATGAACCCCCCAATATGTGAGGTTAACAGAGCAGTACTGATTGTACTGGCATGTGAAAATCCAAATATACCATCTATCATCCACACAGCACCATTTGAAGGTACTGCTGAGGATACTTGCATTTTTGAAAGAAAGTTGAAATTACCTGGTTTCAAGTGATATTTTCTTTCCTCTTTTAGGCACAGCTGATTTGACTTTTTAAGCAAGCAGAGCTATAAAGGATATCCTAATTTTCATCCTGCTGTAGGCGATATCTGTACTCCAAGAACCTCCAGAAGCCTGATCATAACCAGGACTCCACTGAACTGGGACCTGTGCAAGAAGAGGCTGGGCTGGTGCCAGCTAACGGTTAATTAATGGTTATTTCTGCCCTTCAAAACTTGTATTCATCTTCTCCTTCACTGGAAGACAGCTCTTCAGTTTTTAGTCGTATGCCTAACCTGGGTACAGTTCATTGTCATGCAACCTGGAGATAATATTTGTCTCATCCTTAGCCTAAGTTAAAACAGACTAGTGTCTTCTGGCTAAGTGACCCAAGTGGATTTAGAACTTGAAACATTCACTTTTGTTTATAGCCTTTTCCCTGAAACAAAAGGCAAAGCCAGGGTAGTTCTTGTTAAAGAGCAGGGATTATGAAAGGCAGATTGTGCTCCCATGCAGGCTGCCCTCCACTGCAGAGAAATGCCACTTCCATGGCTCTGGCACTGACAGAGACAGGCAGCTGGAGACCTCTGAGCAAGTTACAGCTTAATTATTTTTCTTATCAACTCTTCTTTACAAGTTCCCCATTTTCAAGGAATTTCAAGACACCTATACCCAACTAAGCCCAACTAAGGAGTCACAGCATGTCTCTGCAGATGGCTTGGAGGACACCTGAAGACTGAACAGCAGTGGCTCCTGAGGAGCACGTGGCCTGCTGTTTGTATGAAAGGGCAAGTGCTCACACCAGGTGATATCTTCCAGCCTTTGGAAAGGATGGCTTGGAAGTAGGACCTACTGAGTAGTAGAGTGGTCAGCTGTATCCTCTACTGAAAGTGGTCGCTAGTTTCTTCTCAGTCTAGGTCCCATAAAAATACAGCTGTCTTTTACCTAATAAACCATGAGCTAAGTCAAAAATATCTTTGCCTTTTCAGCGATTAATCGAAATAGTGAGTAACTGTCACTGCCTAGCATTAAAATGGAAGTGATGAGAGCAGGAAGGGCACAAAAGCTAGCCTGATATAAACAACAATATTTTTAATTTCACATAGTTGCAATTCACACTTTGAGTAACTGTGAATGTTACCTTCTGGGATATTTGAGATAAGGACAAGGATGTCGAACTATAGAGCCTGAATAGCTACCACAGAAACAGTAAAAATAAAAGCATTACATGGATTTTTACAGTTAATTATTAGTGGTCAGGGCACAGAATTCTAGCACTTCTAAGGAACCAGGAAACAACACACAAAAAAAATTCACATTGTTGTCAGATCACATCTTGTTGCTTCGTGACAACGTGATGTGACCTGATGAATCCCTAAGCAACATATTGTCACTCATCAAAATAAGATGCCCCCCGTTTTCATGCACACACATCTCCCTCAAGCACAACTGTAAACACACATGAATACATAAGACACAAACTTTTTGTATCACAGGAAAAGCAGCCTCTTTTCCCCTCTTGTAAGAGAGAAGGACAAATTATATTGACATCAGGTTGGTATCAAGGTCTATTGTGTAAAACCATTCTGGTGAATCATGGCCCAGAGGCATTAACGACTACAGGGACAGCAAAAATAGAGCAAGCTGACATTTAAGAAAGAGCTGTCTTTATAATTAAACTGCTGATGTGCAAACCCACAACGGAGAAAGTGATCACGGTAATCAGTACTAAACAAAGGTCGCGCATCGGAACAAATCCATCAATATCCGCAGGCGGGAAGTACATTAGAAATGATCGCCGCTGTAAGCACCGAGTGCATGGAAATGCTGAAGTTGTCAGAAGAGCTCTGCTTTTGGTGACAGCCCTGGCTTATCTCTCTGTTTAGAGCACTCCTGTGTAACTCCTTTCCCTATTCCAGATTTAGGCAGCAGTCCAAGAGAACAGCTTTTTTTTAAAAAAAAAAAAAAGATAGATTAGTACAGATGTCAGCTAAAATAGCTGTAAGGCTGAATACCAAAGAAGGAGCCTTGACAGTGTTTATAAGAGAGTCTGAGCTTCACCAAAAGTCTTTGTGCTTCTCCGGGAAGACTGGGCAAAATATCCACAAATATTGCTGGAAAGCGCCCACTGTGCACAAGTCTTTGTCCAAAGGGCATGGAGTTATTTATCCTACTTGCTGCAATCAATGGTATTAAGGATGATATATGAATTCAAGGTCAAAGTGGCTTGCCCCTTGTCACTGCTACTATTTTATACTAGACCTTTCATTTTGCTCCTTTGCTAGAAACACTCTTCATCTTTACCAGTGTGGAAGATTAGCCCTTTTAAAATCACATCCCTTTCATACTTTTATCTATTTTAACTCTTTCTATCTCTAACTCTTCATAACTTGTAACTTTTTAACTGGTCCTCTAAAGGAAGCTCTGGGAAAACAAGCAAGAAATGAGAGTGCTAATGTTGGGTTTCCAAAGCAGAAGAAGTTGGTACCTCTCTCCCACCCATTCTTGAAATGGGAAAAGTTGATTTTTCAAATGTGTAAGTAGCACAGAAGCAGGGTTTAAGTGAATAACCTGTGAAAACATTTTCTAAAAGGAGACTCAAGGGTACCTATCTTTTACTTTATGAAAAGCAAAGGGGATGGGGGTGTTTTTGCTTTAGTACTTTTCCTTTCCTTTCCAGAAAGGTCTTTTGAATTCCGATCTCAAAAGGAAGATGGTAAAATGACCAAAAAAGGTCATTGCTTTAAATGAGCTCTAATACCACATAAAGTAGGTCATGTCCTCACCATCCTCACACCCAGCATGCTCCAACTTCTCTGTTAAAAGCACTTTCTGGGGTGAAAGATCACATCCAGGAACTGTATCAAAGTCTTCTGATTCATGGACAACAACAAAAAAAAACAAACAAATAAACAAACAAACAAACAAACACCCTAAAAATTCCCAATCTCTGCTGAAAATATGAACAACAAAGTCTGAAATATCTTTGAACTAGGGTCTCCATCTGAATATACTTTACAGACACTCTAGCAAGGAGAGCTCAAGTCACAAGGAATGAAATTATGTGGATTATTAAAGAAGCAAGTGAAGGTAAAGCAAAGTCCGCCAAGTTCCCTAAGGATTAAAATCAACAGTGAATGTAACCAATGCTTCTTTCATTTCAAACCATTTGAGATATTCAAAGAGGACAGAAAAAAAATCAGAGAAGTATGATTTCTGGTAGTGTAATGTTTTCATTTAGTTCAAAATAGTTAATAAAAGTTTTCCAGAAACTCCATTTTTCTCCTTGTTGCAGCTGAGTGTTTTGTCCTAAAAGATTACCCTCAGTCACAGACACAGCAGAAGACACCAATATTGGTGTGTCACCCAAGAAAGGATGGTAAGAATGAAGAGGACAAAACCAAAGTCCTTCAAAGATATCATTTCATTAATAAACTAATTTCACCACTGAGAAAAAGAAGGATAAAACCTTGGGCTGGTCCCAGAGTCCAAGGCTGCACGTAGATTTCAGGTTACAGCCTGGGGTGCCCTGTGGATCCACCACTCATGACAAAGGGGTCCTAATCAGCATCACACAAAGGCACTTTTTTACACCAGGCCATGGGTCCCACTGTGGCAGCTAGGGACCTAAAAGACTGGTTTAATATGAATTTTTATTGTAGTAGAGAAGTATTTGCACCCGTGTTGAATTTGAGTCAGAGGGTTTGAGTAGAATGTGGATCGAGTGGAGCTAGCCCCACTGGGCTCTACTAGGGCCAACAACCTGACAGCTGCCTCCATTTAAAAGGAAGAGAAAAATCGCTAGATTGTCTGTTCTAGAGCTACTTTTTGCCATCTTTTTGCTGTTTGGGAAAGCATGTTACTAAGTTCTCTCTTGACAGCTTAAACCAAAACCTCAGGTCCCTACTACTAATGATTCCTTTTGCCTTTAACAAGAGAGCGCCTATAACACCCTTAACAAGCACAGGGGTGCATACACAGCCCACACCTCATGCTGCAATGGACAGGTCTGTCCCCAGACACCACTAGAGATTGTCATTTCACACAGAAGGCAAAGAGGTTGGCCAGGAAATGCCACATAGGTGACATGAAAACCAGAGTTTCCAACTGAAGTGTCCTTCACTGCAGTCTCTCCAGTTAATTTAGATCAGGTTGGCATGAATGATGAAGGAAACCTATTATTATTTTTTTTCTCCTGACAGTACAAGGGTTCTAAAAATTACATGCTTCTAATCCCTCATTAGCTGCCGTTTTAAATTCCCAGCCTGTATAGCTTGCACTCAAGGAGAAAGTGACAGCAGAAGAGTTACAATCCTTGTGGCAAGAGCTGTCACTGAATACCTGCTGGGTGATAAATCCACTAGGCTCCTTTCAGCTAGCATTTTTTTTCATGCTCAAACTTCAGGGAAGCTACTCAAAATAAGAAAAAATAAATGAAAATGACACAAAATCTAAAATTCACGGCATGTAGCGTGACCTGTTTATACCAGCTGATATCTGATGTGTTCGCTCTTTAAAAGACCCTTCACTTCATAGACTAGAAAAAGAGGGAGTGACAAGCTATATATTTTTCTAAATAATTGTTTTTCTCTCTCTTCAGAAAGTGTGCCCTGCAGCTGGCTCAAAAAATGATCTTCCCCTATAATGGACACCAAGACCAAGTTCTCTATGAAAATGTCCAGCACATTAAAATGAAACTAATAGACCAAGCATCATATTTAATAACACTCTCAGATTATATTAAGTTCAATATTAAGCAGAACCAACTTGCACTAACAACAGAAGGCCAATTGCAAGTGATTGAATTTTGCAAACAAGCACAAGTAAAAAGCAAATATACCATTATTAAATATATTTTTGCTTATTAAGCTGATAAGCATTATATGGTTTACATTATTGAATATTGTGTTGCATTTGTCACACAAGAGTAGAAGTTATGGTGTCACAGCAAGAAGACACTAAACCCCTGTCTACATTGTCATCACACTAATACAAAGTGGATGCTAATACCAGACTAATGATAGAAGAAATCATTACTGGGCTTTGAGTCAGAATCTTCTCTTTAATTTAACTCAAGGAAAAAGCAGTAGGGAGCATGGGCAGTTCTTAAAGATCTTGTGAACAATTTGTGCACTTATGTAGAGGAAAAAAAAAGTATTGCATTCCTCCACTTCTCTACCTCTCAGGCAGAGTTCAAGCAGTGACAGCTCTCAGGCTGTGTCACGTCCTACCGTTGACCTTGTTGATGAATACCTGGGAGCAGGGATGGCTGATCACCAAGCAGGCTGATGTTATCCCTTAGGGCTGAAGACCACAATGAAGCTGACAAATTTTAGTGACTTTTTTTTTCCCCTTGATGAATCATCGGGAACTGAACTGAGACCAGCACAAGTTTTCACACGAACTGCTCTCCCACCCGCATATACCCCAGTCTTGTTATTGCCAGCTTGGTCATAAATCCCAAATCTCAAAGTTTCTCAAGGTCAAAGAGGATTTGCAGGCATTGTGTGAGAACTGGATAACAAGTAAATTCAAGCCTTCATACTTCACGTACAATTGCTTGATCTATCTTTTAGTTAAGATAGATGAAGTTTTGCCAATTGATGCAGCATCCCTCCAGAAATCAATGGCAACATCTTATATTCAGAGAGTGCTTTTGCTGCAGTGTTTGTAATCTCCCTACAGAGAGAAACGCACAAACATAACAACATTATTAATGCTTGGGAATAATTACACTTGTTCCTGTGGAGAGTTTGTCTGTCTCTGATTACCTCAAAAAGCTATTTTATTTTTATATCACTTTAAGACAATGATAAATAGAGGTTTTCAATTCTGTCTTTTCAAAAAATCTCACATCTGTCAGTGGCACGAGGACAGGAAAGAATATAAACAGGTTGCAAAATTTGCTGATACTGACTGCTGTGAACAGTGTAGGCACAACTGCCTCTGACATAAAAATAAAAAATATATATATAGAAAAACCACCACGTTTCAAAGCATCTGTCTTTGTGGCTTCTAGAGGAATTGATCATGAAAGGAAAACGGAGGTCTCTAGTGAACTGTGCTGGGTGGAAGCTTGTTACTGCTGTGGTCAGTGAGTAATGAGTGTGGTAGCAAGGAAACTGCGCACTGACAGTAAGGCATTGCCTGAGCATTCCTCGGCTACATTACTCCAACACAAAAGTACTATAGGTGAGGAGGGAATATATATGTAGGAGAGGCTATAAGGGATATATATGTAGTAGTGCCATCATGCCCAAACTGTTATACTGAAATCAGCAAGATTGTTCATGAAGCAAAGTGCTACAGAGACAGAATAATTTCCATTTGTAAGGGAAGAACATACACTGGAGAAATACAGCAAAGAACAATAATACCAACAAGATGAGTGAGCTACACTAATGCAACAGGTCTTTCCAAATGACAAAAGAACCACGTTTATTAGGATCTGTAATCCAGTTTGCTCCTCTTGTCTGAGTATGTGCCCTTCCTCTGTTGAAAAGCCTTTTGGAGGATGGACTGGCCCCTTAGTGAGGCTCACAGAAAGACACTGGCGGTCTTTCCACTGAACAGATTGTCTTTTCAGAGAAAAAAAGAACTAGAAGAAGCTTTAAAATACGGCAGTGGCTTTAAATAAGTTTTAAACAGTTTATTGCCTTCTTTTTGGTAACACAACCAAAAAGACGGTCCTCTTCACAGCTATGCCAGAAATTAGATTCTTCATAAGCCCTTTTAACTCCAATGATTAAAATTACCACCAAAATCATTGACTAGGATTCATCTGAGGCATGACTGCCTGAGATGGTCAACCCAAGCTCTCCTCTAAGTCATTCCAGAGGAATGGGCACTTTCAGAGGATGATTCATCCTCTTTCTCTGAAAGCTACTCTGAAAGAAACTTTCATCTCTGAAAGTTCATCTCTGATGTACATGCCTGTCTTGGGAAGATATTGTCTCCAGCTGTCTGGAGATGCTTGCTGCTGTCTTTTGACTGTAAGAGAAGTAGAGTGTAACCTGCTAAGGTCTGATGGAAGACAGTTCAGTTAGTAAATACAGTGTTCACTAGCAATGATAGATCGCATAGCTTGCAGCTTGTCGATACTGCGCTTGCTGCGTGGCACACTGCAGATTCTCAGAGGATCTTAGCACTGTAAATAAGTCCACAGCAAGAGGGTATAGGCTTTCCCAAAGGAATAATGTAGTCAGCCAATGAAGATGTTGAGCCCTCCCTAACCCCTTTTCAAGTGGAAAGGGAAGTGGCTCCCAAATATCGAAGGTAGATCTCCAAGAAACACTGTCGTGTATTTGCAGAAAGAGTAAGCAGGACCTTGGCAGTGGAGGACAGAACTCAGAGCTTCCTTGACAAATTGAAAATACAGTCAGAGGAGAGAAAAAAAAAAGCAGAAATAATCATTGATGCAAATAAAATAGGAAAATACTGTTTGTGTAGCAGCTGTGCCAAAAGAGCTATGGATAAATCTCTGAGCAGAGGTTTACCTTCGGTTAACAATGTTCTTGCTGTCGTGAAAAACAGAGCCCCACGCTAGGCCTGAATAAACTATTGCATGTCTCACAAGTCCTTTCAGGCTTCCAGAGTGCACAGAGCACGAGGTCACATTAAATGAGAGTGCCCTCCTGGGCATTTGTTAGGATAACTTGAAAACAGACTTCTTTTCCCGAGTGCAGTTTGCCATACAAAGCTCACAGCATAATAAAAAACTTGCTACAGGCCCCTGGCGAGTGTTATCAGCACTGCACAGTGCTCCCCTTCCCCAGCTGCTCTATGGACAAGGTGTCAAAATCTCAGCTTCTCGCCCTGAAGAAGTTAGTCCCGGTTACTATTTGTTTTTCCTGCTGGTGAAACTTCTGCTTTGGCTTTTGCTCTCTTGTAAAAGGATTCAGGCAAATAATCTCAGCAGATACAATGTACATAGCAACAGAAGTACAGTTCTGAAATAATCAGTACATAAATAGCTTGGATTACTGAAAAAAAAAGCACCACAAAAAGAAAAACAAAAACAAACACATTACGAACAGATGGAAAAACCCCTCTGCAGCATTATTTGACACCTTTCCCTTAAAACATGAAAGTGCCTTTGAAGTTCAACATTAAATGCATACATTATCACATAGTAAAGGAATGAATAAATAAATCCTGAGGTTTAAAAAAAAAAAAAAAAACTGCTGGAGATGGATTCGTTGCTGGAAATGTCATTAATCAGCATTTTCACATTCTCACCTTCCTCACAGATGGTCTTGCAGTTTAATACAGAGTAAGTCTTGTGAGCCATCTCACTCACTAACTGCATCTTCACAGACCACCCTTCCTCCCTGTGAACATCCCTGTCGCAACTGCAAAGACTGCTGGTAGCAAAAAAATGCACTATAAAAGTAATTTTTCTGGCTGTCTGTTAACTCAGATTATCATCTGGAAATAGCCAGAGAGAAACTGAGCACATTATTATGAACCATGTCTTTATGGGCCATAAATTGTAGCTTGAAAGACCATCCTCTGACCTAAACCCATGACTGATTCTGTAACCAGCTCTCTGTAGCTGCATTTCATATTCCAGCATGTCTGGATCAGTAATTTTGCTAAAAGAACATTTTTTCCTTCATTTGTTAAGCCATTTCCTCACCATTAGAACTGTAAGAACCTATTTTTCCCTACTGAAATTGAACTCTTGAAGCCCACAGCTGCAGGTTATTTGTGCCTTGATAACAGAAAATAAACACTGACATTTATTTACAAGTTGCTTTTCCTTTTTTCAGGCTCAGGTTTGGTGCATTCCTACAAGAAACAAGTCGAGTAAGGCGAGCAGGACACCTGCGTGGACGGTCAAGGAGCTGTTGTGTAAAAGTAACGAGAAAAGGAGCACATATGTGGGAAGGACCAGGTCACATAGGAAGAATATAGGAACATTGTCAGAGAATGCAGGGATGCATCAAGGAAGCCCAAGGCCCTTTTGGAATTAGAGTTAGTAAGGGATATCAAGGACAACAGGAATCGCTTCTACAAATACATCATCAGCAGGAGGAAGACTAGGGAAAATGATAGCTCGCTTCTGAATAGGGAGGATGCCTTGGTGACGGAGGATGCAGAGAAGGCAGAGTTATCACATGCCAGCTTTGCTTCTGTCTTTACTGCTGAGGCTAGTTGCTATGAACTGCAGAGCCCAGATAAAAGAGACTTTCTGCTGGTCGAGGAGGGTTGAGTTAGGGATTATTTAGGCAAACTGGACACTGGATCTATGGGCTCAGATAGGATGCACCCAAGAGTGCTGAGGGAAGTGGCAGGGGTTATTGCTCAGCTGCTCTCCATCATCTTCAAGAGGTCATAGAGATTTGGGGAGTTGCTGGAGGACTGGAAGAAACCAACATCACTCCAGTCTTCAAAAAGGGCAAGAGAGAGGAGCCAGGAAACTACAGGCCGATCAGCCTCACCTCTGTCCTTGTACGAGGGTGACAGAGCCCTGGAAGAGGCTGCCCAGAGAGGTTGTGAAGTCTCCTTCTCTGGAGATCTTCCAAACCCACCTGGCTGCCACCCTGTACTCTAGGTGTCCCTGATGGAGCAGGGGGGTTGGATTAGATGATCTCTAGAGGTTGCTTCCAACCTCAACAGTTCTGTGATTCTGTGATTCCTTATATCAGTAAGCTAAAAAAAAGAAAAAGAGAGAAGCCACATCAGTAGAGTTTTGTTAGATGGATGTCAGTGGATCTACAAGCACAGCAGTCCTGCACCTTGCAGAGATGGTTGAGGCCTCCCAAGAGGTTAGTGCTGGAGAAACTGGAGGAGCAGTCAGGAGCACAGAGACTTTAGGCAGTTTCTTTCCCTGCTGCTGCCAGCATGAGATGTTAGAAGTGGGAAGATGTGGGTGCCTTCTGAGACAGCTCTGAGCAGAGCTGTGCAGTGTGAACCTGGGTCCATGGCTAATGGCAGAATCTCACTGTGTCTGGTCCCGACTGGAAAGTGCAAGGTTTTCTTTTTGTATTTTGTCAAATTAAAAGGAAAAAATAAAGATAAACATAAAAAATAAATATTTAGGGAGCTCTGTCAACTAATCAAGACTGAAAGGTCCACAATGTAATATGTGAGTCTCTTTTCAGACAAATTGACAGGGACTATAGACGTGAAAGTCCCCAGGCTTCAGCTACACACGTCACATTGCATCTCATACAGAGTGTCCACCCTGCAGCCCTGCTGAGTCACAGACCCCTGAAGCACCAGTGGCCTCTCTTTCCTGTGTTATATTCAGCTGATCTTATCTTGTTGAACTTGCATTCTCTGTGTGGTGTACCAAGATGGCCCATGATAGCCCTTTTGCTTCCTAGAAAATGGAGTTGAACTAAAAACAATGATCTCCAAATATGATCTCCAAATATTAATCAAAACATATCTAAAGGCCAATACCGGACTGAGTTAGAGCTTTCCCACCCATCAATGTGATAGTTGTACCTGGGTTGGCAGTACAACATGAAATTGCTCATCTCAGGGTTGCCTCTTGACCTAATTTTACATTGCACAACAGGAGCTTTATTTTAACTGTTTCAAAGCCAGATAATCACTGAATTATAAAACTAAGACATGAAAATGAGTTAATAGCTTGCCTGAATTTTTGATGAACACAAATAACCCCATAGGTTAGTGACAAGTTGCTGCATGCAACAGGTGAGACTATGACCTCAACTTCCTATTTATCAAAGCCTAATTTCCTATGTGGCAACCTACATTGCATCTATAGCCTGGAAAGAGAACAGCAGATTCTCCAGGCTCATTTTTGGCTCTGGATCCCATGGATAAAAAAGAAGTAGAAAGACTCAAACTCTTTGGCTCCATGAACTCAATCCTTGTCTCAGTCACAGCTACCAGTATAGGTACAGAGATAGGCTTCCTAACACATTGCCCAGAGCCAGGTGCAGTGCTGATCTCTATGGATCCATTGCAAGAGAGGCTTCAGATATCCACACTAATTTGTGCAAATCCATGGCTCTCTTCTATGTTGTGGTTTAGTAGTTTGGGATCTGAGTTGGCAGTGTATATAGCTCCAAAGTACTAAATAAGCTCCAAAGTTCTAAATTTCCACCAAAATCAGTGGATACTGAAAAGCCCCTGCTACTGACAGGATGTAGCCTTTAATGTAAGGCTTCACAATTACGTCAGGAAAGCCAGAAAACCAGAGGCCTTCTCTTCTATTCAGCATTGGTGAGGCGACCCACAAGTGTTGGTCCAGTGCTGCCCAGTAGAAGAAAGACATTGACATACTAGAGGAAGACCCAGAAAAGGGCCACAAAGATGATTAAGGAGGTGGAACATCTCTCACAAAAGAAGAGGCCAAGAGAGCTAAGAGTTTAGTCTGGAGAAAAGAAGGCTCAGGAGGATCTTACCAATGTTTATAAGTATCTGATAGGAAGGTGTAAACAGGAGGGGGCCAGACACTCTTCAACAGTGTCCAGTAACATGACAAGAGGCAATGTGCACAAATTAAAGCACATGTAATTCCACTTGAACACAAAAAAAGCATGTATTTATTGTGAAGGTGACTGAACAGTAGAACAAGTTGCCTAGGGAGGGTGTGGAAATCTCCACCCTTGTAGGTACAAAAAGTAGAGCTAGACATGGTCCTGCACAACCTGAACCTACTTGAGCAGGGCTGGGACAGGATGATCTCCAGAGGTCCTTTCCAGCCCCAACTATTCTGTGATTCTGTAATTCTTAGACAAAGGCTAAATGACCAGCTAGATAACTCTTCAAGAAATTTAGTCCTGTTTCAGCCTTGTTATATTTCTTTAATCAAAAAGCAAACAAGATACAGCAGGACACTCTTGCAATTTCCAGCTTTTAGATTAACCTAATCAGTAGAGTGAAGTTATCTCTATAATTAGGGATCTATTGCAATGCACAAGAGCTGCACAGAGGTATTTAAGTCATCTTCTCTGGCTCAGTAATGAAGAGGACTTCTTTTGCACTTGGATAGTGATAAAGATATAGGTGCTCTCAGAATAACAAATACTTAGTAATCTTAAAAATACTACATGGAAATACCAAAGCAATTAGTATTTACATGTGCTTGACATTTGAACATCAAGGCTATAGATGACCATTTTTATGTCATTTTAATATATCTTTTGCAATTGGGAAAGAAGGCAACCACCAAAAACACTGAAAGACCAAGTTTTACATAAAATAAACATGAACCTGAAATGCAGTAAAACATTCTAGAAAGATTATATTTCTATCAATATTCTCAACTGTTTTTCCCCAACAGAGTAGTCTACTTTCAAAAGCAAATAAAAATTGAAAAGACTTGGACAAAGAGAATTAAGAAACTAATTACCAAAATTTGAAGTGCCTTTAATGAAGTAGGAAGGTGACTCACTGCATAGTGTGGGGGAAAAAATGTCAGCTGGCTTACTCATAACCTTGGATGAACACATTTGGACCAACTTTCCAACATCAGTTCATGTCACTGTTGCTTGGGATGCTGCAAAACATTTTGAAATGCTCATAAAAAAAAAAAAAAAAAAAAAAAAAACAAACAAAACCCAGCAAACCATTAAAAAGCGATCTCCTGTATATGTATAGGTGTATGTACATACATTTGTATTTATATGTAATACATATACATATGTGTTTGAACTTCGAAAATTCCCAAAGCTAGATAAAATGTGTGCTACTGTAACTCCCACAAAGAATGCAGAAGCAACAAAAAAGTAAGTATGAAATGTGTCTAAACAAAAAACAAATTTCACTAAAAACAAGCTCCTGCAATCCCAGCATCTGTGTAAGAAAATAATTGCCTACAAAGCTGTGTTAAAGCTAAGAGAAAATTAAATGCTACTCCTAAATATCCCTGCAGCTACTTCAGTACTAAGTTCAGTACTAAGAAGTAAAGTGTTGTCCAAGTCAAGAAAGTCAAAATGACCTTTCTCTTTGGTTTGTGCTGTTTCAGCCTTAGTTTCATTAGGAAAGTATGGCATTTTGTTGAAAACAAGCATGGTAGCTTGGAACCTCCATAGGATTTTCAAAAAGACTCCTGAGGTTCATATAGCATGGAACCTCAGAATACCTTGGCAAGAATTCAAGATGATTTGAAAAGCCTTGTACTTTCTAGATAAAGAATACTTGGCATTATTGCAAACTAATGGCAAGGTATTTGGGAACCTTCCCGTATCTGTCTTTAAGGGGATTCCTCACTGCAATGATCTGTACTTTTCACCACAAATGAAAGAGACATTTCTGAGCAGAAGATATCTCATACTTGTCATGTGTGTTTTTCTGGTCCTTTCCCTTGAGGCATCTGGGACTAAATCACAGCATGGGATCTGGACATCAGTGATCTTGGTTCCTATCCAACCTGGCAGCCCTTGGGTTCTGGCAGCTCTTTACTTCCCTCTAGTAGTCCATGTAGCTAGTGCCTTCAGCTGTGTTGTTCAAGAGTATTTCTTTCTGAAAAATTAGCCATCTCTTCATGTTGGATCTCTTATACTGTCGGTGTAAAACCTCCAGTAGGATAAAGGAATTATCTGAACATAACAGCTAGGGAGGCCACAAAATTAACTACCATAAAATATGTTCCTATAAATACATTATTTTCAAATGCACAGCATCATGACATTTAATCTATTAAAAAAAAAAAAAAAAGAAAAAGAAAAAAAAGGGCAAGCACCCCTTCATTTTTCTCCTCGTGTGAAATGTGTGGTGCTGACACAGGACTCTTTCTCCCCAGTTGATGCGCTCTCTCATGTCTTGCAAGGTCTTATACTGCTGCCAGCCATGAGAGCCGTCACTGGCAAAACTGCAAGGACTGTTTAGCTTCATTTCCTTTCCTTGCCAAGAGCACAGTTTGATATGTACTTGTTTTGCTCAGTCCTTTGGGTTTGCTAGTGAAACTGGTTGAGTTGAGGTACTCTGTTTCAGTTTGATGCACAATTTTTTGCTTTTCAGTTTTTAACATCACACTCATTTGATTTACTATGAAGAAATGAACACAGACACATACATGCTGCTAAGAGTAGACATTTATCCTACGGTAACAGCTTTACTTCAGGAGTTCTGCCTACATGCATGCCAAACTAGAATCTCCTGAAGAAAAGCATCTCCCAATGTCCAGCCCTCAAAAGGTCAGTTCCATATGTAGAGGTCAAATTGATGGAAGGTTGCCTAAAAATGTGCCCTTTATTCTTGGTCAAAACCAGTTTTCGACTTAAACCTCTTTACGAGGGTATCTTCTGTGGCATAGTGATTTTCTGAACTGTTTGTATGGACTCCCATTAAGGTAGTGGAAGGTACAGACTCTACCTCCCAGCAAGCTGGAAAAGAACACTGGTAGTTCTTTAGCAATACAAGTTATTGTACTATTGTACTAATAGATGAATATGTATCAATCAAACTTTTCATATCAAAATTGATTGAAAATGAATTGAAATTGATGTATTCCTTTTTAATGCATTGATAAGTGGAACATGTTTCAGCAATTTACAGAAAAGCACAAGCTATCACTTTTGCTTGTTGGTGTCTGTCTTCAGCACTCTCCTGGGTTTTGTTTCTCCACTGACAGAGGCTTGGAGTGTTTGGTATATTAAGTAAGTATCTGATGTCAAATTGCATGAAGCTGAGCTTTTATCCTTTTAAATACAACACAAAGAGTACCTGCAATCAGATCTAGCTCTCTTCTTATCTAAGTGATAGACATTAAAAAGGTGGTGTCTATGGAGAAGTAGTACAGAAATCACAATGCAAAGGATTTCATTGGACTGAATATTCTTTAAAATTGTGTTTATGTTTATTTCAATATATCTTTTACTTAAATTGTTTAATAAAAGTTTTTACATATATGACTGAAATGTAATTTAATTTGATGTCAACCTTAACAAAATCAAATGCAGTAGGTTTCTGCAATCTGCTTGCTTCTGTTTACACAAGAAAAATAATTTTTCCACTGTTGTGTCTGATTTTAAAAAACTGGTAACAAGCTCTAAAAGATTTATGGACCTTTTGGAAATTGAGATAACTACTCATTAAAGATAAAACATTGCAGCTTTTTCTGAGATGAGACTTTGGAAGCAAGCTCACTTATTCCAACAAAAACCAGCACATGCTGTTCTGCATAAAAACTTCTTTCTGTGCCTGCTATGATTTCCTGAAAAATCAAATTTTTTAAAAGGTGACTGAATCATCCTACAGTTCCTTTGCTTGATATTGTCCATCATAAATTATCCTTCAATTACTATCTTAAATGATAAACCTCAAGACATACAAGGTCTCCTGTATATCGTAAACATTTTCAAATCATGTGAAAGGAATTGAAACAGTTCTTAGGAATTTAGGTACTCTTCATCATTATCTCCATTTACATTACTCTTAAGAACTTTAAGATGTCAACCAGGAAATCTTCACCTAACAGAACATTTTTTAATGATATTCACTTTTTTTGCTGCAAACAAACAATTTTAGAATCTTTCAATGAAAAGAATTAGAGGATATTTGCTATAACATTTCTATGACAAAATATCTGCTGATAATTGTAGAATTACTCCAGTAAGGAAAAGTAATTGAAGAATTTTGCTGCAGAGCTTTCAAAGCCAAATAATGAGTTGCCTACCAGATGTTTTGATCACAATGGATAGGCAATTGGGTGGAAGTAAATACTCATTCTCTGTCTCCAGCTTCATTGTTGACTTAAAATCATACAATGGATGATTTCCTTTTCAATTATTTAGTAAAAAGTTATGACAAGCATTTTGACATTTAATGCTCTGAGGAACAACTAGCCACAAGAGGAAGTATGTCTTTTTAATGAATCCTTTAATTGCTTTCTCAGTTGGAAAAATAACTAATATATTTTGGCAGTAAGTCTAAGTTTTCACTGTAATATTTTAAATATAGATGAATCTTAGGAAATAATATTATTTAATTTCCTGTCACGATGAAGTGACAGACATATGAAGACCTAAAGATAGTCTAGATATCAATAGACATCTGGTATTCTACAGCATGTTTTTCTTGCTTCTGTGCCAGCCACAATGGTTCTTTCAGTAGCTTCAATTTTTTAGCAACAAAATAAAAGAAGTCTCAAGAATTTTATTTCAGTAAGTAGAATTATTTTCATAAGCTGCCTTATTTACAATCTGTCTTCCATCTGATAATCCACCTACCTTTGTTGCTTCATTCAAAATCATACCATAATTTGAAGAGTACTTTTTTAGAGAGGAGGCAGTATCTTTCCTTACCTATGAAATGTTATTATTGTAGTCATTATCATGGTCACAATCCACACAGGAATATTCAATGAACCAAGTGTACAGGAACAATATTTGGACATAATGTTGGATGGTGACCAATTGTATCAGCTTTGTACCACCAAATATTTTGTCAATAAGCCCCAAATATTGTTTCTCACACTGCTATTATTTCCTTCTTGATGATATATCAGATGTGATATGTTCTTTAGTTATCAAAAGTTTGAGTACACAGATAATGCTAGAGGCAATACTATTAGATAGATTTTAGATTCTCTAGAAATTTCTTCATTCCAGAGTATTTCACAGTGTATTACTTTGCATTTCAGAGGGAGTAGAACATGTATACACATAGAGTTCAAGAAATTTAGTATTCTCCCTCTCTGAATGGGCTATGTACTTGTAAATCATGATGTTTGAGATCAAGTAGCTAAGGCTTGATTTCAACAAAGGCAGCGAGGCGGATGAAACAGGTGAAGCAGCAAACAGAACTACCTCCACAAGAGCTGATATTCACACTGCTTCTCTCAGTCATTCCCAGATCTTGGTCTGCTGACCAGTCTCTTCATTCTAGACAGTGAAAATTTCCAGCAGAATCTTATCAAGTCTCTTGCATCAGACTTATTTGACAGTCTCTGCTGTGTTCAAGTCTCTGCTGTGCATTAGTCCTCATCTCTATGCTAAACTCCCAGGGAACACTTCTGCTTTTGAAGTTTTACTGCAGCGTGCAGGGGCTTTGCTCTGGTGGTTTTAACATTCTTGAAGACACTACAGAACAGCTCATTGTCCTCCTTGCACACAGCTGCTAAATTTGCATTAAATTTTCTGCAGAGTTCTGGTGAGGGAGTCTATCTAGGAGTGGGCAGTGGCCTTCCAGAAAGATCTGTCATGTTATCATAAATAAAATATTTTTCTGTACCTTGAACCCACCTTGCAATAAAACATACAGTGTTCTTTTGTGGCAAATACTTGGCAGCTAAAAGCAAGCATTGCCAGACATCTTCTTCCCTTGAGTAAGAGTTCCTTATTGATGTTCATAACATGTTCAATAGGACAATGATCAAACGCATAACTTTTCCTATTGATGTGTAATTCATTCAAGTCTAAAGACAGGTCAAGGAGAATTTTTTTTGAGATTTTTTTAGGTAGCTTTTGTTAAGACTCTAGGTTTCTTTCAGCTGAATTCATCCTCAAAACAAGGATTAATTGATTTATTGTTTATTAATGGACAGAAGGTGCTGCACTGTGTCAATATACCTTTTATAAATGAAGCAATGGTTCAGAAAAAGAGAGTAACAATCACCCTCAGAGACATATCAAAAAAAAAAAAAAAAGAAAAAGAAAGAAAGAAAAAGGACAGGCTTAAAAGAAGATCCCTTCTTTTGTAGCCTCCCAACATTTTATGTACAATATATTTTATACAACTGTAATCAAAAGTCAGGTGGGATGAAAGCAACAGTCCCAACTGATGCTAAGAGCAGGATTCATACACAGTAGCTCTTCCATAGGGAGGCTGGTCTCTTGGACTCCTTCCATAGGCCACGAGAAGAGCTGTTCTGCCATGGGACAGTTCACAGAGTAGACATTAAACTCCTGTACTGGGACATTAACCTCTCTAGGGTAAATCTTGCCCTTTGTAACCTCATTGACACTTCATCCTCTTTGCCTTGCATGAAAGAAGCGTTCCAGGAAAAGGCTACATGAAGCCAGTAACTGGAAGGAAGCTACTGTTGGGTGGGGTACTTGGGTTTTAAAATATTTATTTGCTATTAATTTTTAGTAAAGTACCTAAGAGCCCCAACCTGAAATGTACTGTACAAGGAAACACATCTACCTAAGTGAACAGGAACAGCATGATGCAGATGAACTCTCTTGGGAAGAGCAAAGTCCTCATGATGCTTAGAAGGTCTTTCTTGATATCAGCTTCAGTCATGGTTTATCCATTTTCTGAACCAGTTCAAAGGACAGTACTGGTCCCTCGACTTACTAAGCAGCAAAGGATCAATGAGCTGCCTGATGACTGAGCACTGCTCCTGAAAGCGCTCTGCAGCGGAGGTGCCACAACTCCATTCCTATGGCTTGTAATGCAGGCTCAGGGCTAAATTCAGTACAAAACCATTTTAATGTAAGTTTTAGGATGTAGTCTAAGATTCTGGAAGAAAGAATGATGCACTGAGTTCCTAGAAGAGCATAGAGGCCAAATAATGTAAATAATCTACTGTTTCAGATGGACTTTGAAAATTCAAGTTCAGAATTAATAGAACTTAAGTTCAAGTTCAGAGTTAAGAAGAAAAAAAAAATGGATTGCCTAAATCTGTACAAAATCCCAGAAAAGTCTGGCTCAACTCAGCACAGCTGTCAGCTGGGAGATGCCCTCTGCTGGGAGAAGGGAAACAAATTCTGCAAACCAGGACCTTGGGAATGGTGTTCACAGCACAAGACCCGGGTGAAAATGCTTCCAGGGGCTTAAAATAAGCCATCTTCACCCCAAAATTTATAAAACTTTTAAAAAGATTTATGAAGTTTTACTTCCACTGAAGGGCAGAAATGATACTAATGTAGATCTCAGAAACACAGTAAGTTAGTATTAACTATCTTAATGAGGCTTAGATAGCTGAGAAAAGTACAGAATCATCCAGATGTTAGTGAGCACTGCATTCTGCCAGAACTTGCTTAAGAAATTTATGCCAAAATGAAATGACATAAATCAAAACAAATAGGAAACAGTTTCACCTCATAAGCACCACATGTATCAAGGTAAAAATGCTGTTTTAATCAGGGAGACTGGAAAGTATTTAAAAAATAAAATAATGTAATGAGAAGCATGCCCATATATAGTACTATGTAGATTTTCTCATACCTAGTGCTACCTCAGAAAAGAATCTACCTACATCATAGTGGCTAAATAATATATTCGTGTTGGAAAGTGAGGTTTGCCTTATTATCAAAGATCATGGCAGAGAAAATACAATTTATCTTAACAAGATAATAGATCTTGTGGGGCTTTATCAGTGCAAAGCCAAAGTCCCACTCTTATTTCAAGGATCAGTCTTTTTCAGAGGAGAACCCATGGATCAACTCACTAAAGTGGAAGGCAGGCATCTCTATGCAATAATTACACTTACAGGGAGAGTGAGATTAAAATAAATAAATAAATGGAGGATTTACTTTAACAAAATCAACTTGCCATTCTTTTGAAATGGTTAAGTGATTTTTTTTTAATGAACACTCACAAGCCAGCTACTAAGGGGGCATGCACAGACTAACATGCTTCATTTAGGCACAGAGCAGCTGCAGATGTACCAGCAGTGAAAGGAGAATTGATTACTCCACACTTTGGAAAACTGGAGCATTTCTGTTGAGCGCAGGCCTGCAAATTTCTCATGTGCAGTATACAGTGATCAAACTATGTCCCTCCAGGTTTCTGCTGTAGTGGAGCCCAAATATAGGGATGTGCTGCCATTCAGAGGGACCTAGACAGATAGGAGAGCTGGACAGAGAGGAACCTCATGAGGTTCAACAAGGACAAGTGCAGGGTCCTGCACCTGGGCAGAAATAACCCCAGGCACCAGGACAGAATAGGAGTTGACCTGCTGGAGAGCAGCTCTGCAGAGAGGGAACTGGGAGTCCTGGTTGACACCAAGTTAACCATGAGGCAGCAGTGCCCTCGTGGCCAAGAAGGCCAATGGGATCCTGGCTGCATCAGGAGGATGTTGCCAGCAGCCCAAGGAAGGGGATCCTGCCCCTCTGCTCAGCTCTGGTGAGGCCGCACCTGGAGTATTGGGGGCAGTTCTGGGCTCCCCAGGACAAGAGGGATGTGGAGCTTCTAGAGAGGGAGGGTCCAGGGAGGGCAATCAAGATGATTAAGGAAATGGAACATCTCTCATATGAGGAAAAATCTTATACAACATGGGCCTGTTTAGCCTGGAGAAGAGAAGACTGAGAGGAGATCTGATCTATATGTATTAGCTGAGAGGAGAATGTAGGGAGGAAGGGGCCAAACTCAGTGGCTAGTGATAGGACATGGGCTAATGGGTACAAGCTGAAACCCAGGCAGTTCCATCTGCATGTGAGGAAGAATTTCCTTCCTGTGAGAGTGACAGAGCCCTGGCACAGGCTGCCCAGGGAGGCTGTGGAGTCTCCTTCTCTGGAGATCTTCCAAACCCGCCTGGCTGCCGCCCTGTGCCCCGTGCTCTGGGTGTCCCTGCTGGAGCAGAGGGTTGGACTGGATGATCTCTAGAGGTCCCTTCCAACCTTGATCATTCTGTGATATTCTGCGATTCTGTGACATAAGGAGAATGGGAAATATTTCTTCTATTTTGACTGTGAGTTTTTCCATCTCTGATGGTGAGGGTCTGTGACTCAAAGCATCCATAAGGCTGTAATCCCGGTGCTGGTGATCCTTGTGACTAGGGTGTTTGAAGGGCCAAGTCAGGAGGCTGGGAGCAGCTTTGGAAAATGCCACCATGCAGACCAGGCTGCCTGTTCATACCTTCCATTGCACATCTATGCCCATTTATATCAGTCTTCTTGTAGCAGATACATTTGTTTTAGTCACTCCAACACTGTGCACAGGTAGCAGAACAGAGGATAGGAAATGTAGATGGATCATAGCTGCTTTTACACTTCCGCTGGCCCTGGAGCATCTTCTGTAGTAAATATGATAAAATAATAAGATAAAATCTAGTTTAAGAGACTAGGCTTGTGATTCCTCACAAGCCTAATGCATGGATATTACTCATCATTGCACTCCCTTATGTTTTAGATAGCAGAGAGGATTGGAAGGGTCTGGGCCTTACCTTGAGCAAGGCAAAAGGCAATCCTGGCCCATAAAGGCTGAGTCCCTATTTAGATATTTCCTGTCTCTGATATTAGATTTCTCTAGGGGAGTAGTTAAGGTTCACCACAATATTAATTGTGTTTTATAGAGTTTCAGATTTAGAAGGAAGAAACAGCTATTTTAAATTCATATTTTGCAATGCGCTGCTTGCTTATATTTGGTTATTATCTTTACATGGCTCATAATAAATTTAGAAACTGCATTGATAAAGGTTTTATGGCTAAGAAAAGCTTTAGGAGTTGTGCTGATATTAAATAAGACTTTGTATGATTAATAATGATATTAAAAAAGCATTTCTAAGATTGGATATAAAGAGCTTTTCAAAGATTTTACAGAAAAAAAAAAAACTGTACCATGATGAGATTTTAATGAACATAACAGTAAGCAGTTCTGAACATAACCAACTGGCATTGGTTTTTCTGCATTAGCAATCTCAGCTACCAAAATGCAGAATGGTCTTTTTGTGAAAGCCGTGCAGGGCTCAGTGCTCAGGGAAGACATTTTATAAGGTGATATTTTATGACCAAGAGCTTTGCGGGCGAGAGCAGAGAGGGTCCCCAGGGAGATGCATTCCCACCTGCGCGGGGCAGCACCTCACCCAGGGAATAGGCAGGTGCCGTTCGTGTTTCTTCCCGCTCCCCACAGACACACAAAAAAGTCCTGGCTCCTCTGCCTTGACCGCCTGGCCTCCAGGCCTGGCTTATGGGCAATGCCCCGTGGCCGCTGCACACACTTCTTTGGAAAGAACTGCAAATCCTTCTGTCACTGGTGACTCTTAGACAAGCATCTGCATTTACGAGACAATAAGGATTTAGGCTAGCATCCTGGACCAATTTATTATCCATTTTTTTTCACTGCACTGCAGGATGGTTGAAACATTGCCAGCACTGGACCTCCTGTCTTCAACCCATCTGCAGACCACCTTGAATCTCCTGTGTCCCCACAGTATTGCACAGTGTCCTGTTTATATGCTTTCTGGATCAAAGCTGATGCTAGGAGCTGTTTATTTTGCCATGTTTGAATTTGAGAAGACAGAACAAAGGGAAAACAGCATGGATACAGAAGTGCTACAGAAATGTCTTCTGGCACTGTCAAGAGAGACAGGGGACTCAAGGGGAAGACTGCAGTGAATATTTTTCAAAGAGAAGCGAGGCAATAGTAAAAGCTAGCAGCAGAAATAACTTCAACTTATTTCTTCATAACTTCATTAGTAACTTGTATTCAGATAGGATAAATGCCTTGGGTAAACTCCCATAATAATTCCTTCAATACATTTGTATTATGTGCTTTATTGCTCCAGATTTCTCACAAACTCAGACAACTCAAGAAAGAATACAACTCAAAATAATGACTTAACAGCATACAAATTTGCATACATACACATATAATCAGTCCCTCAGCTTTAAGTCATCAAGAAGAGGCAGTTCATGGCTTAGTTAACAACTAACAAACACAACAGGAGAAAGAAAAACAACTATTTCTTGCGTCAGACTTTGTCCTAAATGTTCCATCAAACAAAGGTATTTCCTTAATGATTAAAAAGTCGGGTCAATGATCCATGGCAATAAGCTCCTCAACAGACTATTAATAGCTCCCCTGAGTCGCTCGGCCTTGGGCTCACATTCTGCTTGCCAAGCATGACCTGTCCCAGGTCCCCCCGGCGTAAATTCATCGGACAACTTGACGGAGTCCAAGTTGTGCAGCCTTGACACAAGCGTTGCTACAGTGCGACTTGCAGAGAGGCCTGCTTGGGTAGGCAGGAAGCCTGAGATACGATTTTGGGAGGTGCCAAATGCAATTTTTGGCTTGGCTACTGGCTACCCATTCATTCTCCACATACTGGACTTTTTTTTCACCTGCTAAACGTGGTTAGTTTTGTGAAACCCTTTGAGACCCCTTGACAAAAGGGGTCTGTGAGAACGAGATACTCAGCAACTTCAACCCTATTTAAAGGAAACAAGCCAAGTGCCCTCTCCAGATTCCTCATGCAACACTGTGTCTTGAATACTGATGTGCGGCCCCTCACATTCGTTTGCTTAATGGGTCGAGTAAGTGAATAGGGACAGAACAAGGAAGCACTTTATTCAGGACAGCCAATCTGGTGACTAAGCACCATGAGCATGAGAGCGGGAATGTGGTTGCCTTTGGATCTCCCTGGCTTTTATTACAATGCTGTAGCTTTCTTCTACCTATTGTCACTTGGCACAGTTAGAAAAAGCACCACATGGAAGAATACCTGGGGAAAATACTGCATCCATTCTTCTCCCTGACTTATGAGACATATATAGGAGTTATGGACTCTTTCTAATTTTGTACACTCTAATAAAACAGATGGTGCAGAGTCTCATACTGATCCAGTGTACCTTATGGATAAGTTCAAGCGAACAAGAATCTGGATCTCAATCAACTGGAAGCTTGAGGTGTTAAAGTTAGGCCTGAGTTTCAGTTTAGGAGTATTTTAGACCCTGTCTGTCACCATCAGAGAACCAAATAAAGGGATATTTGATGAAGAGTGCATCTTTCCCTTTCCTGCAAATACAAACAAGGGAAACTTCTGAAATAACATGGATTTCTTTTTCCCTTAAAAATGCCTTTGTATAAGAAGGTAATTTGACTCTTACCAGCTACTAGTATTAACAAGAAAACAATCTGAGAAGCATCTGAAGAGCTGAACAAATGAACTGCTCTTTAAGTACCACTGTATTTCTGCAGAAATCCTAAGGCTTGTATGCACTTTAAAATCTATTAAATATCATATTTCTGAGTTCTGTATTATATTTGGCAGTGTCAGATATTTTTATACAATATAGATGGATTAAATGGCAAAAGATTTCTGTCGGTGAAATGAGCAAAATAGGAAGTGCAGTTCTACAATTCCACAATTGCCATACAATTGCTGTAATTTTAAGCTATAAAAATAAAAATGGATAAACATTCAAGGGAGTTAGGAGAGAAATCTAAAATTGGAAGAAAAAGTTTGGTTAAATTTTCAGGCATTAACACTTCGATCCTCTCATATTCACTCATATTTACTCTTTGGCTAATGGTTAGGATGGAAATAGCTGTTTAATAACTGTGAAGACCTGGGATCAGTGAAATATCCTGCCTGCAACATGTAGTTTTACTGAAAATGCAAAGTTTTTAAGGCAAAACTGGTGGACAAATTGGCTCCATTTTGGGTGACACATATGAAAATCCTCTTTTTTTCTGACAAACAGTAACAAACTCTAAAGCATACACAACCTTAAACTCTAGAAGGTGACATTATCACTACTTATACCTGAAAAATTATTTTCACGTTTTCGGATAGAAATGTATCACAGTCTCTGTAAAGAAAACATTAAACAGGAAAAAAAAAATAGCTTGGAATCCACTCCATAACACTGCTGACACCTTGAAGGCATGTTGCAAATGTAATTATCTACAATAGCCGGACTATTTAAAGCATGTAACTGCATAATTAGGGTCCCTTCTGGTTTGTCATTATAAGGGAATAAATAAGATTAGAAAAATGACTTGATGTTATCTACTTTTTTTTACTCTGTCACCTGACATTTCTTTGTAACTATTAATAGGACAGATAATAAAAAGGAAACACTTCGTTCCCCTTCTTGGTAACAGCCATTTCTAATTTCCATGACAAGTAGTCTTCCTCGGGCTTTGGGAAAAAAAAAAAAGAAAAAAGGAATGCATTCATCATAAATCATTTGTTTCTGTGAACAGTCAAATCTTGACTTTACAGTTGATAAAATACAAGTAAATATTTTCCTTTAGCAAGGAAAAACTGAAATGCTTCAAAATGACCTCTGAGCAGAACTTGACCGTTATCCCTGATGGAAAGTTGGAATTTTTCCATAATACGGCAGTGGCAAAATCTCTAGACACAGAAAAAATGCTGCAGTTGTTTACAGGCACTGGTGTACACAGGGAGTGAGTAAAAGATATATCAGTACTGAATGTGAAGCCAAAAATAGCAAATTAAGGCAGGTACCTTGGGAGCAAATCAGTACTGGCCAATTGGCGCCTGAGATCATTCTGCCGCTTGGAAGTGAGTAGGAAAAGTAAATCTACTGTTAAAACTCATTGCAATGTCAGTTTTGTAAAGGTAGTAATATGTGCATTTGTTGCACATAACTGTTTAGGATTATAGTGGTTTAAATATCCCATAAAATCTTAGTGTAGTGAAAGATGAGTCACAGTAGAGTAAAGCTACAGGACAAGAATGAGTGGTAGGTGCATAAAAGAAGACAGGAATCCACATAAGTAGGCCTGAAACAGAATGCACCTTCCAGCCACTTAGCAATTTGCTTCTCAAGGAATGGAGCACATTGGCACAGAGCTGAAGTAAAACATGCACTTTTAACTGAGCAAAGGCATGTTAAAAATGTTCAGTTTTTCAGCTTGTGATCTGGCAACTTCAGAAACTATTCTGTACACACATACCCATTTTCACTGAATTTTAACATCTAGGAAAATAAAAAAAACAGAAATGATCTTTCTCTGTGGTATCTACTACAAGAGGGCATCCAAAACAAGATATTTATTGTATTTATTGGACTACATCTGCTATGCCTTTTGCCTCTAACAAGAGATTGCTAGTAGATTTTTGCAAGAAAATGTACTTCTGTTTGGACTCTCCTTGCAGCTGCTCCATGCAGCTATTCCAGGCCTGGTGCCTTAGCAGGGCAGACACCTGTGTAGAGAGAAACCCTGAAAAAATGAGAAAAGTAATAAAAACGTCTTCCTATCTGAACAGATATCACCGATGCAGAAGTTGTCAGGGACAGTAAACTAAGACCAAGAGCCATTTCAGGCCAGGGTGCAATGGGGCCATTAAGGCAACTAGGCATAGTCTTTACTTCACACATCCTGCAATATCTGCTCTTACAAAGGTCATCTAGAATTTCACTTTCCTCACATAAATCCCTTTAAAGAGAAAACTGGAAATTGGTATTTGTGGCCTGGCTGGGATTTGCATTTTCTGGAAAGCAGAGCAGTGTTTTTGCTGGGAATAGCCCGTGTGTCTTTTCCTCGGCAGCTCCCAGGTCCTGGGAACCTCTATTCCAAGACAGCACTTGCCGCACGGTTGAAGCTGAGTCTCTCTATACCTGCCTGTTGTTGAAGGTGAGACCCTCCACACAACTGCCCCAGCTAATTCGAGTTCAGGTGGGTTGAGGCAATGGCACCAAGCAGCTGGCGATGGTGGATGTTCTGGTTACAGATGCAAACAGCACTATTGGTCATGCATGCTGCACACTCCGACACCCTTAACTCTGCTCCTCTGCAGGAAAACAGATGTTGCCCTTTGGTCCCAACCCCCATGCAAGAGTTGAAAACCTTAAACTGCTCTGCCCTCTCTCAGCAGTTGAGTCCAGGGAACAAGGCACAAAATCTTTTGTTCTCCCCGCTCCCATTCCAGGTTTCTCCTGGTCTGCACACCAGAGCACCTGTGAAGCCACCTTGGGAGACAAGAGACGGCCAACAGAGCAGGAGGGAGCTGTTACATCCTACGTGCTGTAAAATAAGTTTCCCTGCTGAGCTTTTACTAATATTCCTAAGGAGGAAGTGGCACTGTTTCTCACGCTGCTTTCCTATGCGTGGCAACTATTTTGGTGGTGGGTGGAAAAGCAAAGCCAAGCAGCCCAGGTGATGCACAGTGCAAAGGGGAGCGCTGCACGATGCCACACGAGAGGATACGCAATACTCAGAACAATAACCGAGGCCGTGGATGAGCCATGCCCAGCTCCCCCAGAGAGACATTTTCTCCTTTGCACTCCACAGAACGTACTGTGCCAGGCAAGATAAGCGTCATCTTTATCGCTGGGATTGTAATATAGAAGGATTTCATTAATATCTACAAAGCCTGAGTCTCGCCTTCCCCTACTGTCTTCCTCTGGCTCCTACATGACTTTTAAAGTTCCAGGCACATAGGTACACTGAGCCAGCAAGAGAAAGAAAACAAGCACAGAAAGAGAAAAATATTGTGTATTAGAACCTTGAAAGCCCACACAGGTGAAATTTAAGACACAGTATGACCTTATTTTTGCTAGTTACTTCACCACTGACCTTTTCTTACTCCCAACCTATAGGCTGCAGGCACCTGAGGTTCTACAGTGATCACCATCTTTAATACAGGACTTTCCACCCCTAAAATTACTACTAGTTTGATTAGCTCCATTTTCAAATGACAGGACTGAAATTGCAATCAGATCTCTGTCCCAGTTATCTGCTTCATTCAGTGGAGAGCATTAAGTGCCACACACAGGGACAGAGACTGCCAGGCACACCGGGACCTAAGGCAGCCTGGATCAGGATCAGGCCACCCACCCTTCCACCAAGGCTGCACATCAAAATACAGCCAGCGAGAGCAAGGTTACAAGGTGCAGCCTCTTAGAAAAGCTCTGGTTCAAAAGCACACAAATGTGGTCAACATTGCTTTAAATATAAATATTGGGAAAAGCACTAAAGTGGATGGAGACTGTGCTTTAATTATGAGAAAAATCCAGCAAGCTGTTCTTGCCCTTTAAGCACCTCTCTCTGCGCCGTGAATAACTTTACTTTAACAGCAAGCACATCAGGTCCTTGATGAAAACACAGCGGAGCTTGGCCTGTGTGAGTACAGCTGCTAAGCAACCTTACCAACATCCTGTCTACGCCTGCATTACAGCTATGAATAATTATTCCTCCATGTAACCTCGGCCTTTCTGTCACTGCTCTTCTACAGCTGTACACTATCGGAACTGCGAATGGGTCCAAAATCAAATCCCAGACCTAAAATTCTTCTCATTTTTAAGGGACTGTGGAAAGAAATCCAAACAGGTGTCTGCCCTCCCTTGCTGAAATTGGATGACATGGAGCCCTGAATATAAACAACCCAGACTTTCAAGGCTGCACTTGGATTTAGGTTCTGTGGTTCAAGCCTCTCTGTATTTATTCGCTTACTCTGATCTTTAATGACAAAGGCAACTTTAAAAACCAAACAATATTGTCAGAATACTAAAAATATTTTTGAAGGCGGTAATTAAACCATTTACTCCACTTGCAAACTATTCTGGCCACTCTTCCTGAAACAGATGTTGAGCTGTTTCTTTTTCATAGTAGGAAGCAATTTTCTTGTACAACTGAATTCAAGAAAGTTAACACAGTGTTTGGGACAAAGGAATGCATCACTGCCCTCTTGGCACATCTCTCTTAACAAAAAAAAAGAGCATTATCCAAGTTTATCTCATCTGTCGTGAGGATGCACAAGGGCTTTCTTGATAAGGGTCACGGTCCTTTCAAACTCTCCAATTTAGGAGCTGTACAATTTTTTAAAAGGAAAATAAAATAGAAAGGTTGAAGGCTACTTACCATACTTAATATCCAGAAAGCTGTTTGTTTTGGTTGGTAAATAAAATTTCAGCTCCATAATAATAAGCTCTAGTAAAGTCAGATCACTAAGAATGCAAAATATAATCTGTTACTGGCTTTATATTGCATTTGTAATCAATGTGGTTGCAATATTGGATTATAAAACAAATAATCATTACTGAAAGGACATATAAAATCACAAATATTGAAACAGTTAATAATGAAGAAGTCAGTTGTATTTATAAAAATGAGGGTCCAGAACTGCAACTCTCATGACAGGAGGAGGTAGGTGGGCAGATAAACATTTACTCAGCAGCTCTTTCCTCTTAAGATTTATCATTCCAGTTCTTTTAAACAACCTTAGAACAAAGGTTTTCCATCTCTTTAAGTACCAGGGCCATTGAAAATTTTCCAAGAGAGTTGAGGACTCCAGCACTGGGAATTCCAGCCCGGATATAATAAATTTATTTCTGACACCTTGCGCAGAACCATGAGGAACCAGTAGCAAAATCCAGCAGTCTGGATGTCTCTTGCCTAGGCTAGGCTAGGAAGATGCTTTTTGGAAGAGCAAAACGGGCTTGCGGATGAAGAACAGGAGCGATATGGGAATGAGACCCTCAGCTTTATGACTGTGGTCAGACCACTTCGCTTGTGCATCATCACATGTCAGCAAGCGGCCTCACCACCAATGCCAGCAGCTAGAGGCCATTTAGGGAAAAAAGGAAAGGACCCGCCACGATTTTCCCTAAGAAACTAAAATGATACATAATTGCTACAGATCTTAGATCAAATTGCATGTTTTTAACTCTCAGAGCTTTCAATGGCAAAAGCACCATAAATAATGTATTTATATTACACTTTGTACACAAGGTTTTCAGTGCAGTTTGCAACGATCAATTCATGCACCCAGTACTGCTGCAAGACAGGAGAGTATCCGCTTCATCCGTCCACTGACGTCCACAAAATCAATACTAGCCAGGTGTTAACTAGTCTATGTGTAACCAGGAGAGTTGTGCTCCTCTGATCACACTGCTTTTAATAACAGTTTGTTTAAGGCGTTGTAATTTCTGCGTGTAGAAAAGGCCTTTCTGTATGTGTGCAAATGCTCGTGGCTGTGCAGAGGGGAGGGAAGGAAATGTGCTCCCTTCCTGCATGATGGGCCCAACTCGGGATAGAGCAGGGAGACAAATTTAGACAAAAACGCATCCATGTAGAAAGAGATGCTCAGAAACTGTTAAAACTGAGGAACACACAGAGGGCTGCGGCAAATGTGCGAGTACAACTTTTAATACTGAGCAAAACACTCAGCTTTTGGGGATGCAAATGCTCCATCCTGGTGCCAGGTTCCCCAGGAGCAAGGCAGCTCTGGGACATGCAGGGCTGAGTCTCACGTCTCTCCTGTGTGCAATAGTAGAATACATAAATAGTACAAAATATCATATCTATTTTAAATATAAATGTAATAAATAAATAAAAAGGTAAAAATACCTCCTGTGTGCAAGCCTTGGTGAAGACCCCAGACATTCCTTGTTGGATAGATATGCAATCTCAGGAGCCATCTGCACAGATTGCGAGGCTCTTTCTTCTAGCATCTTGCTAGCTATTTTCATTGGCATCTGTGCAGTGAGGCTTTGGCAGTAATTAGCACACACAGTAAGCAGGGCTGATTTGCAATTTTGTATGGTATAAAACCACTTTGGTATGACCTTCATTTTGTAGCAATCCCAATAAAAAAATGTGCTAATGAAAACATGTTTATGAAGGATTAACACAGCAACAAATATAAAAAGCTACATAGTATTTTAAAAAATACCAAACATTATTCTCAAGATCCTCCCCAAATATTCTAAATTATATCAATATCTAAATTATAAATTAAATTATATCTAAATTATATAGAGAGATCTTTAAAGTTAAACTGGAATATCAAATGGAATACAATGGAATACAAATTGAAGCTGGAATACAAATATTAACAATAGAGTGCTGGGAGTTAGATGCCCTTCATCCCTGCTCTTCTCCTCCTGTTCTCTGGCTGTTGTGCCAGAGCTCTTAGGGATTTCGGTTCCTTTTCCTTCCTCCAGCCCCTTCGTAGGTAATTCCCTGGGCACAGACAAGCCAGGCAGCTCTCCAGGCAACACTCACCAGCAGAACAGCTGTTTCCCATTTCCTCTGGGGACAAGGATTGATCTGCTCAATATTAATTGACTCACTTGGTTATTTAACAGAAAAATGATCAGCATCTTGAAGTACCTGGGAGAGGATGGGTTTTGGGGGAGTCATTTTTAGGCTCTTGTTTAGATCTGCCATCTATCACATGGTAACCCACATGGAGGGTGAGTTCTACAAACAGAGGGTGACGGAGCCCTGGAACAGGTTGACAAGAGAGGTTGTGGAGTCTCCTTCTCTGGAGATCTTCCAAACCCCCTTGGACACAGCCCTGTGCCCCGTGCTCTAGGTGACCCTGTGTGTGAAGGGGGGTTGGACTAGGTGACCTCTAGAGGTCCCATCCAACCTTGACCATTCTATGATTCTACGAAATTCATGGGAATGTTCTAGTTTTGCACAGTATAAATGTAAACTGTAATTATCAGCCCACTAACCCAAAATATCCACTTTATCCACTTTAGTCACTTGTGTTGGGCCCTGTAAACATTTGTTTCAGTGATTATAAATGTTTAGTATGGTCCAGGTTTCCATGGAACTGGAAAATGAAGCCATTCATATCCACCTAACATATTTCCCATATTTGCTTTATCCTTGTCTAAGGTATCCTTGTCTAAGGTTTTACTTAACATATAAAAATTAACATACATAAACTTAATGTGTTTTTGCTTTATGATCAGAGTTTAGGCCACATATTGAGGCTGTTGTGAGAGTGACTGGAGGCATAAACATTTTTGAGAAGAGATTGACCGGTGTGAGGTATTTACTTTAGCAAAGGATAGAACAGACATCATAAACAGATATGACCCAATCAAGCATCTAAGGTGCTCCCTTCCCTGAAGTTCAGCAGTCACAGCTGGCTTGTCAGGGGGACTTTATAAAGCCTTTTCTAACTGCCTTACTGGTTTGATGGTAAACTGTCCAACTAATTTTATTACAACAGTACCGGCAAATATTGCTAAACTCAATATACACAGTGGTGATTACAATCACCCCCAGGAATGCCGAACAGGGTAGGAAATTAAAAACTGACAGGAAAAGCAAAATAGCTCTTCCTAGGGCAAGACACCTGTTCAAAAACACTCTCAACGTGAGAATAGGAGGTATAGCCTGCCTGGCTTGCTAGAATCATTTTGCATATACAGTGCATTTCAGCTGAATGGTCAGATGCCTTCTGCTGCTTGAAGTGCCTTGATTTATATCCCTACAAACTAATCCAACTACCCCAGATGAGAATAACATTGAAAACAGTGTTTTTATGACTGCTTTAAGATTGTTGGCAGTACTTCAGCTTTCATTAGGATTGTTAATGTAAACTACTGCAGTTAACCTATTATTCCAATCTTCTTTGTTGCCTGGTTGCACAGATTTTGAGAGCAGGAAAGACAAAGGATGGAAGTGACAGATCTGGGAGCCCTCAAGCCAAAGGGAAGAACATCCAGCGTGTCCACTGTCCTTCAAGAAACAGCCCCAGGGTCCCCATCCAGCTGTGCATTTTAGCCCTGGACACAGAGGTGCACCTCTGTTTCTGAATGAAGCTGCCCTGTGCCATCACTTTTACCCGACACAGGCAGTCACACTCCCAGGGTTTGGGCAGCATGGAATAGCTTCTCCAGAACTTCTTGGCAACCACTACTGCCGCGTGGCTTCAGGATTTTGCCAGAGGAACATACTGGCACAGAAACTGTGGTGCTCAGGAGGGCAACTTAATCGCTGGCATTAGTTTTACTGACAAAACCAAAATGGAGCGGAGACCTCCTGGAGGACGTGCCAATGGAAGGCATGTGCTCTCAGAGACGCTGCACTGTACCTCAGCTCTTCACCCAAGATTAGCATTCCAGAACTAAAATGCCTGTTTTAGGGTGAGTGAAGCATTGGGCAGACCTTCATTCTGTGGCATTCAGCAAAGCTTAGCTAGTAAGCCAAACATACAGGTGGTTTTCTCTCGGTCTTTGACTTGAATATGTTTACAGTAGCGACTGAAACTGTGTGTTTTCTGGCTGACCTGAAATAGAGCATTAGGCTGAATCCTGACCCTCTCTCTCAGTTCCTCACTATGCAAGGTAGCCCAGGCAAAAGCAGAAGGCAGGCTACAACATGAAAAAGAACCAAGATTCAATAGCAAATACTCGTTAAAACTAGGTATTGGGTTTGAGATAGTGTGTAATTTTTTTCCTGGAATCAACAACTAAGAAGGCCACAGTTTTAAATCCCACCCTGAAACACAAGTTTATAAAATGTGAAACATGAACTTGCCATCTGGAGTGGCTGACTACACAGGCACTCGCCACATTTCAAATGACAGTCCACAAGGGGAATTACCCAGAAAACAAAGTGGACAAATGCTCTTTTAATCACTAGCTTGATTTTCCCATCGCATGTCCTTGCTGTTTGCTCACTATCAGGTAAGTGCTCCGAGTACAATGTGATGGTTAAAAGGCCAGTGCTACTTCTAGCTGTGTACATCACAGGGCAGCACTAATATAAGACAACTCACGGAGGCAGGTGAGGCAGTGGCAGGTCTTGCCTGGAAGCACACAGTGCTCCAGCTGCTGCTTGAAGAGAGAGCACCACTGTCCAGGTCAAGAGCTGGATTATAATATTCCTCTGTCAAAATCTAGTCTAAATATATATATGCCCTCAACTGTGAGTGGTCAAATGCAATAGATCTTTTTGTCCCAAGCCCTCAGACAGGGCCATATCATAGGCAGCCTCCCAGAATTTTGGGTATTAAAAATTTAGCTCTAACCAACGTGTTTAAAACCCCATGTTGGCACTGGCTCTGGGTTCACCCTGTAAGCAGAGGGACTCGCAGCATGCACAGAACACAGCAGATCAATCTAGCCCAGGGCAACTCGGCAGGTGCCCCAGGGCCACCTCAAAGCCACTATGGTTGGCAGGCTTTCCATTATATCAACCACCAGTCTTGGAGTTCGTTTGCCACCCTTACCTCCCCACAGGGACATTAGCGGGTCCTGCTGCCACCTCCTGCGTCGTGTGTCTTCCTGGTGTGGCAGGTTTTCAGGTGTTTGGGCAAGGGAACAGCTTTTGCTGTTTGGATGAGCAAGGAAACACTCATGCAAATACAAGTGCAATACCTTGGAGGTACCAGGTGAGTTGGACAGAAGAGGACCTAGCTCCAAAGGAGGGTTGGCAGGACACAAAAAGCTCCGTAAGGAGGCTCGGCAATGAACAGGCCACACAAGATAACCATCCACGCACCCTTCCCAGGTCTTAAAAGGTGCTCCTTAGGACAAGAGCAAGCCCAAGATAAGGCAAGTGAAACAGATGATTATGGCTGAATGTTAAGAAACATCTGAAATAAGAACCAAGTTGCATGTGATTTGAAGAAAGAACAAGAATGAGAAAACTTTTGTGCCTGACCTGCCACTTTGTAATACTACAAAACTTTTCACTGCAGAAAAACACATCTGAGCTAAGTTCAGTGGAGCTCCCACAGAGCTATTAACAAAAAGTCTCAGGGCGGGAGAGGTGCTGGCTTAGCTGCCTCTCAGTACGTGTCTACAGACTATTTAATATCTGCAATGTTCTTTAAAGATGAAAAACACCAAGTACTCAGTAAATTAGAACAAAAAAAAAATCCCCCACAGTGGCATCTATTAAATTACAAAATAATCTCTCCAGGGAAGTCTCAGAAGTATTGTCACTAAATAGATTTAAAACTGAACAGCTTGAAACGTATTTACTATAAGAAAGAAACCTGCATGTGCTCCAAGGAAGAGAGATCAAATGTCCTAAGGCTTCAAGAGTCTTTCATCTCCATTTTTTATCACTCTTTCGTGATGCACAGGAGAGAGAGATGGTTATTTAAACTGCTTTTTCTATTTTCTCTCTAGAGTTATCTAGTGAAATGTGCTGACAGGTGTGATCCGTCGCCTCTGCATTTCAGGTAGTTCGCAATGCAGGCAAGTAAAGGGGAACGCAGGCCTTGAAGTAAACCATGCACACACTGGAGGCGGGTGCAGCTTCTCTTTGAGCCCAGGACAAGCTGCCAGCGTTTATCATCCCCAAGGCAGAACAGAAAACATGTTACCCATACACATTTCCAGGCAGGTGCACATGGCAGCAAGCAACAGCTTGGTCAATCCTAGGAGGTCACAGGATGCTCAGGACAAAAGCAAGAGGCAGCCTTTTGCTCCTCATGGTCCTTTTGCACGTGCTCTGAAGAAGAGCTCTTCTCTCCTGCTCTTATCACTGAGAAGAGCCACTGGCTGGGACTACTGATCCTGCCAGTGGCAGAAGGAGGAGCAGGGGCAGGTGAACAGGCATCCAAAGCACAAAGTCAGCTGGTGCAGGAGGGAATTCAGATGATGCCGGCTTCTACACTACAACAGGGGGCTGGTTTTGGCTCTTGCCTCCCAATTGCTCACAGCTAAGCCCATAGTTTGCACGGGTGTATATTGCATTCCCCATGCTGCAGACCCCTCTCCGAACAGCTGCCCCTGCCATGTGAAGTGTGGCGCAGACTGGAGGCGATGGTGACGTCTGGGGACGGCAGCGGGTCCATGGCCTGCACCCCACATGCCCCAGCACCCCACATACGACTTGCTCTCATTCCAGGGCATAGGGCTGCCTCAAGCAATGAAAAAACAGACATGCAAGAGGTCTGAGAGCTCCTTCCTAAGACAGCTTTGGAGGTAGGATACCACTTGAGACCAGTCTTGGGGGACACCTCACTTCTCAAGCCATGGCCATTCACCAGCCATGGGGCTGCTGTGAGCAGAGCGAGCACGAGTTCCGCTACGGAAAGATCCCTCAATTTGGTGACATGAGAGCTCAAGCACGGACAGGCTTCCAAGCAGATGTTGCCCCGGCCTCACCAGCACAGCTGTTCTGCACCTCAGCAAAAAGGAGGCTCTGTGGTTGCTATTTGCCATCAGAGGGAGGGAGCTGCAGTCCTCACCACCATGCAGAATAGCAGGGAGGATGACAGAAATGCAAATTAACTGTTTTTCAGATGTTAAGCAGGTTCAGTATTTTTACTGGACTTCATTTTCTGTCATTATTTGATCATGTGGTATTTTGTGAAGTAGTTGGGAAATAGAGCAAAAAATGGAAATAATTTAATGGGGATTTTTATGGGGATGTATGAGTATGCAAGGTTTTTTTCTTAACAGTACATATATGGATCCTCACTTTGCTACGGAACTGCCATCCTGCTTAGCACTGAAAGGCTCAGATTCCTCTTTGCATTCAGCAAAATGCTGTCAAGCCGCTCTTCACACAGGATCTTAATGAATAATTTTATCTGAATTAAAAAAAGAGAGAAAACTAAAATCACAACTTATGAAATGCAGTAAATCCACATCTCCCACTCCTGCTCTTTCTGGGCCAAAGTCAAATACTGCGGTATAAAGTCTCAAGCCAGATATCGTAATTTAGCACGATAACTCAGGCAAGCATGGAGCTGTAACTTATAATCAGGGATGTTTGCGGGAGGAAATTTGCTCCATCCACATAAAAAGGATCTGAGAGACCTTTACAAGACAGATATGAGAAATCAAGCCAGAATTCTTCTTCCCAGAGCTCCTAGATGCTAAAAAAATAGTAATTCAGTGGTGCAATTTCCATGCTGTATCTTAATGGAAAAACACTTGATACCAAACAGCTGCACTATCAGAATTAGAACCCATCTCAGTTAGGGGGATCTATATATATTGAATTATATTCATCATTAAAATTCATCAAATGAAAATTTCTCTATCAGCAAATCTGATGTGCTAGATTTTTCAAGAGGTGTATTTAATCTGAACTAGAAAATGAAGGCATTTTTCAATAAATCCAGAGTTTGTTGTAAATTATGTATAAGAACTGTTTCTCTATTATTAAAGGCTTGTTTTATGATAAGGTATGTTAATATTCATATTTGCTCAGGGAAGATAAAGTCACAATATATGTGCTAAACATTAATACGAGGTATTTGATTTGGTATCATATTCTGAGAATAATAATAAATCTTGTTTTATTGATTTTTTTGTAGCATATTCAGGGTGATGTGATTTCACGATGTGAAACAAAATACAATGCATTATATTTTGAATGCAGCCTCATAAAATATTTGAATAAAATACTATATGCACAGGATGAATCAAAAACAAATGATTTTGTGAGCTTTTCTCTTGGTAATCAGTGATTCACAGTATTCACAATATTACAGTAATTCACCCTCCCTTTTCCCTCCAAAGTATACTGTCTAGAGTAAATAACTTTTCACAAAGCTTATTAAAGTACTAATAACAAACATCCTGAGTAAAAGATAAATATTTGATCAAAACAGCTATCCCACAGAGATGCCTTTTCAGTATTTTATTACATATTTCACCTTATACAGAACAAGCCAAACTATTACTTTTCCTTTTTGTAAAGCCTTAAATAAAACATGTAGTCTAGGCTTTAAGGAATTCCTGAACTGTTTAACGCCAATAACTTTTCCCTGAGCATTCTGAACATGTGATGAGAGCTCCTCTTTAGGAAGATATTTGGATGCACTTTATTTAAGGTGTTATAGTCAAAATCTCATGGGCAAGAGGAAATAGAAATTATCAGTAAAGCCAAGAAAGTATTGTTAGTATAAGTGAAATTATAAGTAATTTTGTCAAACATAGTATTATTACTCCTAATATTATTACAGAAGAATGCCACCAAGTCTCAACAGCAATTCAGTTAAAACAATTTTACAGAGATTTCTTACAACCTCTGCTTTTCTCTGCTATTAAGATCACATTCCCACTGCACGTTGGGTGCTATAATTGTTGACCTCAGTTAGGGGGAGGCTGCAGCAAGTGATCAACATCTCAGGGCTCTGCTGAGGAGCAGTACCATGGTCCTGGGTTTTGTCTTCCTCTCTCTAGAGGCCACTTGGAGTTTCTTCTTTCGTTTTTTATTGTTTTCTCTGCCACTGTCCACATTGCTGCTTCTTCACTGATCTTTAATTCCATATGAAATCTAAATTTATTGTATGTGAGGCTTTACGTATGGTAGATACTTGCTCTTTGTTCTTCTTCCTACCTCTAAAAACAGTTCTGTCCAGCTCCCAGGTTTGCCTTTCTTTAACTAATAGCAACTGACAACAGGCAGTTCTGGGCTCTCAAGTGTCCTCTCTGTTACCAACTCATGTTTTATACCTCTACAGTGCACACTGTGGCTTTCCCTTTGGACTTCTGCTACAATACCATTCCTATACTCCTCTCTATTGCACTATTACACTAGGATCACAGGGGTTTTTTTATTCTACATAAAATAACTACTCATCATTTGAATCTATTTTAAAAAAAAATTATATCACACAGCTTTAGAACAAAGCTAAGCTAAGCTAAGGCAGAGAAAACTAGGCAAGAGTCACCTGGTCATTAGGAAACTGCTGTTTCAGCTACACAGCTTTTGCTTTTGCTAAAGCAAAGCTCCAGCCAGACCAAGACAAGTGCAGACAAGACGCCTGGCATTAGTGCAAAGCCTGTGAATAGCAATGTGTGTTACCAGGTAAATCCTGAGCTACACGGCTGCACGGAGTTTGGGCACATGCAGCATGAGGTGACTCAGTCCAGCCTTGCAACGCTCCCTCTGTGGTCACTTCCTTCACAGCCACTTCCTTTTTTGTTTGAAGTAGCAGGAAGACACTATGGATTTTCCATGTACTTCAACTCAGATACGAGCATACAGGGAAATGTTTCTATCCCTGCCTGGAGGAGCAGGACCCAGTTTAAGACTGAGCCATAAATGTGCCGCTAGATGTGGCACCCGGTTAAACTGGGTTCTCCACTTGGATCTTCACTAGTTCCTTGCAGGATCTTGTACAAGGCACTGTAGCAATCTGACTTGGGTCTGGTGTTCTTCCTGCCCAATGGAGCCACCTTGCCACCTCAGCCCTTCTGACCAAGCAGTTCATAAGCTGTAGGCAAAAATCATCATTAAAAAGCAAGTTATTATTTTATCATCCCGAACATCCCAGTGAACAGAGCCAGCTGACGGCCCTGCTCCCATGTGGGGAGCTGTGAGCTGCAAGCAGGAGGCTGCTCCTCCACCTCGACTCCCATTTTGCTCTGCACGTCAACCATATTCTGGAGCTGAATGTTAGGATGCAGTGCTTTTCCTCAACATCATGTCCCAAAGTCTGGGACAAAACAGGATGGAAGGAAAAATCACTGTATTTCAAGCCAAATCTTGTTGTTTCCTACAGCCTAACCTTGTGAGCGGTTCCGGCGGTGCAGCTCCCTCCTGCACCCACACAGCAACCGCTCTGCTCCAGGAACACAACCCGCTCGTGCCAGCCCTCCTCTCCTTCATTTCACATCGGAGTGAAAAGGTCTTCAAAGCCAATGAAAAGCCCCAACACCTGAAAATTCGGGTATATTTAACTTACTGCTAAAGGTCACAAGTATGTCCAATTTACAGAATCACAGAGTGGCTGAGGTTGGAAGGGACCTCTAGAGATCATCTAGTACAACCTTCCTGCTCCAGCAGGAGCACGGGGCACAGGGTGGCAGCCAAGTGGGTTTGGAAGATCTCCAGAGAAGGAGACTCCACAGCCTCCCTGGGCAGCCTGCTCCAGGGCTCTGTCACCCTCACAGGAAGGAATTTCTTCCTCATATGGAAACACTGCCTGTGTTTCAACTTGCGTCCACTGCCCCTTGTCCTATCAGTAGACACCACTGGGAAGAGTTTGGCCCCATCCTCCCTACATTCTCCCTTATTTATACATATTAATCAGATCTCCTCTCAATTTCACTGACAGCCAAGGGGGATTTCCTCAGGTGCTTTTTTCTACCTACACAGACTGGTCCCGAGTCTGGATTCTACACAGCTCTGTTACAAAAATCCAGGGAAGGCTACAGCCACAGTTATTCGTCATTCCTCCCTACAATACACAACTTGGTAAGCGGCAGCTTAAGGCAAGAGACTTGCTCTTTCTGCCATGACAGAAAAGGGGCTTTGACGAGCAAAGTCTCCTCATGAGGCCCGCAGCTCCAAGTGAGCACCTGGAGTCTCACACAAAAAAACGCAAAACTTTTGTTAACAGGGTTAGCACATACCCTCAATGCAAAAGTTAGGAGCACTTTTACCAGTCTCTTCCTCTCTTCTGCAATGTGCCCTGGTACTTTCTCCTGCTTCTGACGTATGCTCTTCTGCATGCACCATGAAACATAAACCGTAAAAATCATAGGAACTGCATGTTCATACAGTATATAATGCCATCATTTACAGTAGTATGTGTGAATAGGTGATATGCAACACATTCTTCGTTGCAACACTTAGGAGAAATTATGGCAATAGGTGACTGTTAGTGACTGTTCAAGTAGAAATTACAAAGAAAAGCATAGCTATTACATGGATGAATTATAGCTGTACACTGTGTCAACATCAAAGTCTTCCTGGTGAAGTTAATAACTGTATCTTCTAAATACCTACTGCTATTAACACCCTCTTTCTTCAGAATAGCCTTTGAACTTAGAATCATAGAA
>VZSG01000117.1:1012763-1071841 GCA_013398315.1 Nothoprocta pentlandii | reverse complement strand
TCTGGAGGTCTTCAAAACCCGCCTGGATGCCACCCTGTGCCACATGCTGTAGGTGTGCCTGCTTGAGCGGGAAGGTTGGACTAGATGATCTCTAGAGGTCCCTTCCAACCTTGAATATTCTGTGATTCTATGTAAATGGAAGGGAAAAGGTGAGTGAGTCTGCGCTCTCACTCTCTGCACTTTCTGCATGGTGGCTTTAGACATTTCTCCCCCCTGTTTTCTTTGCTCTCTTTTACATCAAGAAGACAGACTTTTTGCAAAGGAGCACTTCAAAGCACCTCATTTTGTTTGCTTCCACAGGAGTCTGATTTCTAAAGCAGACTCTGGTCTCCTCCCAGGGAGCTCAGGACTCACTGCCATCTAGTTTAAAACTGATTTTCTTTTTTAAATCAATGGGCATTAGGCCCATCCTGTGCTCTCATCTTGTTCAGAGCCAGAGGTTGACAGAAGCAGCCCAACTTTGATTGAGAATCAATGCATACAAACACAAGGTTGTACGTCTGGGAACAAAGGAGATAAATTCTTTCTATGGACTAGGGAGTCAGATCCTGGTAAGCAGCAGCTCTGAAAAGGACACTGGAGGTCACAGTGGAAAAGCTGCAAGATGCGAGTTAGCAGCATGGGGCTGTAAGAGAAAGGAGCACCATGACCCTTAGCTGTGTAGTAGCGAACTGAACAGAGAAGCAGTAATCCCTCCGTATCTGGACGGATGAGATTGTTGGTGCTGCACCAACCCTAGACCTGAGTGCAGAAGCTTCGGAGTGGCAGAAAAGTTATTTAAAAGTTGTGAGTCACTCTGTGCAGGTCCTCTCATCTTTCTTCTCTTCCCAAAGTTTTGTGTACACTACAGACATGTTTCTTAGCTAGCAGTCAATGTATGATGGAGCCCTAAACCCAGAACTATGAACTAGAAGACTCCAGTAGCCTTTTTAAAAATATCATTGGTGTTCCCTTACTAAACGTTCATCTGAAATGCAAAGACTAATTCAGACGATTCCTCCGCATCTGCTTCTAAGAAAGAATTAAAAAGAGGAAAGGTGGAACTAGCAAAGGAAGGAGTAAGCAATCCTGTCCCTACGGGGCTCTCTAACTGTAGATTGAACCCTACAGTTCTGCAGTGCCCCTAATCCTAACCTAAACTGAGAAGGTTTAAATGAGAAACTAGGCTTCCTTCTGGGTCAAAGCCTAGCTAGAGACCAGGACTTGAGGGGGCCTTCAGGGAAAAAGCCTGTTAGTGTAGGAAAGCTTATCACAGTGCTGAAAGGTGGCTCCCAGAGTGCAAGGGATGAAGAAAAGCCCTTCAGTTGCAGGCATGAGGCCTCTGTTCAACTCCGTTCCATTATCGTGGATGTGCCTAGCTATATTTTTGTTGTTGTTTTAAAGATACATTTCTAAGTGTCATGCTTTTCGTATTCAACGTGATGCTGTGTTGGAAAAGCTAACTTCTGTCCTAAAACTTTATCACTTCCTTAGATTCATCTGTGAAACTAGGGCAGAAAGGCAGAAGTATTAATTTTAAAAACTGCTTTCTCAAAACTGCTTCTGACAGTTATGGATCATGAAGTGGCCAACATCTGCCCATTGCTTATTCATCAGCTAAAAGGCCTGCCAGATCTATCATGCTGCTCAGGGTTCTGCCATGCATGGCAAATCAAACATCCACTGGGCCCAGTGGAGCTACCACAAGGCTCACAGAAGACTCTACAGAACCAGATCATCAGCCTTAGTTATAATCTTCTATGATCAAGTAGCTTTGGTTTCCTCACAAGGCATATGTCAGTCTTGTTCAATCAGAGAGGAAACTGGGCTGAGATGAAGTCATGGTAATTAGCTTTGCTGTCTCCCCTTCGTGCCCCTCCACAACAGAATGTTTACAGAATACAAAAAGAATCAGCGTGCTTCTGAAGCCAGAGTGGACAGGTTAGCCATGTGCTCTGCACTAGCAGCACAAACAGAAAATGGGTTCATCTTTTGACAGTCCGCCCAAAAAAATGCCACTTCTCTACATGGACATGTGGACCTCCTGTCTCCACAGAGGCTGGAGAGGTGGAGGAGACCTCCCAGAGCCAAAGGATCCAAGTGCTTCCAGAAAGCAGACTTGCTAGGGTGCAGCAGAGCAACCTCACATCACTGCTCCGCTCTTCTGGCCTGGCCCGTGCACATGGACAGCACCCGTCTTGTCCTCACCACACTGTGCTGCTTCCAACGAGGACGGACCATCTCAGCACAAGGGCTCCTCACAGAGCAGTCACCCTGGTTCTTCTTAGGGAGTGTTCGCTGCTTCCTTAGAAAGGAAAGGATCACTTCCCTGCTGAGGTCCGTTGGTGCATGTCTCATGTTCTGGTCACAAGAAATAAAACAACCTGAAAAACTTCGGTGCTCTTCCAAATACCTGTATTCCCTACTCATAGCTTTTTGAAATCCAGCTTATAACCTTTTTGGTGGGAATGCTGTCCTTATTAAATAGCTGTTTTTTTGGGGTTTTTTTTTTTTGCTATTGTGAAAAAGACCTCCCTGAAAATCATGCAAACTTTCAAGCTTTTAACTTTTTCCCATTCTAATACAGAGCAAAAAAGGGTGAACAATTAAAATTAGAAAAGAACTCAATAAACTGGAGGAAAAGCTATGAAACAAGCTTATGTTCTTATGAGAAACTAGAAATAATTCACAACTTGTGTGTTTTTTTTTTAATGGAAACATATGCTTCTGTGTTATAATGCCAAATAGTGATGTGATTGTCAGATATCTGTACTTACCAACGAGCATGTCTTCATCATATGCAACTATCAAACGTACCTGCGAATTCTCCTTCTATTATATAGGTAAATTGGACAGTTGCCTGTACTTTCTGAAGTTACCTGCTAACTTTCTGAAGGTTGGAGCAAACCTGTGGGCCAACCTATGGCCAAGACTCCTCCCAGCACCGCCATGGGGCTTCGCATGCGGCCATAGCTGCCTTCAGGGCCCCTGAACTGCTCTTCATTTGAGGACCGGAGTGTGTATCCACTTTGCAGCCCATTTTGGGCTCACGTCTCCTCCAGGGCGGCCTGGCCTACGCCAGCCGGCCATGTTCCTCAGTCCCGTCTTGGCCTGCGCTTCACCGGGCAGTCCCAGGTGGTGCTGTGAGATCTCAGCAGCGTGTGGTGCGTGGCACCCGCACGCCTTGGGGTGACCACAGGAGCACCTGCAGGGCTGTTGGTTTCATAACTCTCCTCAGGACTCACAGCCTCGGCTCCAAGGGCACGACCTGCTCCCGCACTGTCGCTCATGAGCCGGTCTTTCCTCGTCATGTCTCCTTGCAAAATAACTGCCCCTTTCCCAAAATGTTTTTTCTTCAAACCTGCCCCAGCTCAGCACTAAGCTCCAGGCTTTAAAATGCTTACCTGAGAAATGTGCAGGCCAGGATCCTGCTGGCCTTCTTGGCCAGAAGGGCACACTGCTGATTCATGGTTATCTTGCTGTCTGAGTCCACGTCTCCCAGATCCCTCCTGCTTTCCAGCAGGTCAACCCTAATCTGTGCTGCTGCAGGACCCTGCACTTGTCCTTGTTGAACCTCATGAGGTTCCTCTCTGCCCAACTCTCCAGCCTGCCCAGGTCCCTCTGGATGGCAGCACAGCCCTCCGGAGTGTCGGCCACTCCACCCAGCTTGGTATCATCTGCAAACTTGCTCAGGGTGCACTCCGTGCCCCCGTCCAGGTCATTGATGAACAAGTTGAACAGCACTGGGCCCAGCACTGACCCCTGGGGGACACCACTGGCCACAGGCCTCCAACTATTGGTATATTAAAATCCAGGCAGTTCCATCTCCAAGTGGGGAAGAACTTTTTCACTTTGGGGGTGCCAGAGCCCTGGAGCAGGAGTCTCCTTCTCTGGAGATCTTCCAAACCCGCCTGGCTGCCGTCCTGTGCCCCGTGCTCTGGGTGTCCCTGCTGAAGCAGGGGGTTGGACTGGGTGATCTCTAGAGGTCCCTTCCGACATCAACCTTTGTTATCATTAGACAATTTTGTTAGAATTACACCTCTTGTTTATAAGTTGATGCTTAAAAAAAAAAAGGTAGCTTGATCTTTTCATTGAAAATATCATCTTAATAATAAATTATTTTTTATTTTGCTCAATAACTCTTTTTGAGGATGTGATATCATTTACGCCCACAATCACTAATTTTCCACAGGGCTCATAGCAAATTGGATTTGTATTGGGGGATGAGTAATGTCTCCACTAGACCTGTCGCAGTTGTGAGCTTTTATGCTGCTCTTGTTAGAATTTAGTACTCAAAGTATTTTGGCTGATGAGGCGCCAATTGCCAAGGCCTTTTGCAAAGCAAGAGATAATCGAAAACGTGGTTCACCACTTTGACAGTTGTGCTGTTGCTAAAAGAGGCAAAGACTTATTTTGCAATAGTATTTAATTCTTTGTGTCACTAGTATCCCCAAAGATTGTCAGAAAATGTTAAAAAAGAACAAAGAGATTCTGGTTTTAGTCAAAAAGAAAAGAAAGTAAAATGTGAAGAGAGGGAAAAAGCATGACAGTTTTACCCTCATCTGCTTCCCCTTTTCATATAAAGAAGGAATAAAAGTTTAGGAAAAAAAAAAAAAGCTACTTCATTTTTTTTGTAGTTATACAGGAGTATAACTTACATCATTGAATTCCTATGCCAGGCAAAACAGAGAGTAACTAGAGCAATATCCTCTTGGCTAATTGGTTTTACCGACTTGGAGACCTTTTGGGTAGTATTAACAGCAATTTACAGGCAACTGTGAAGAGAAGTCCACAGGTATCCGATTACAATGTACATCTACTATTCTTAAACAGACTGTGGAAACAGATTAGCCCAGCAGCCCCCAACTCCAGGAAGGAGGAGAATCCACCCCAGCCCAATGACAACAGGCACAGGTCATTAAGAAGTCTCTAGTGATGGGCACAGGAACAGAGACTGAATTTGCAGCCAAACCCCAAAAGACAACAAAACGTTTGTTGCTGTCATGCACAATTAATTTTTCTGGAGCCACTTTGTTAATCAAGGCTAATATAAGCACATTACAAGATCTCTGTTAATGGCATTCCCTGCATAACAGGCAGACTGCAGGGCCATGGCAGCTGTGCCAGCTTCGGAGGACTGAAACAAGCCGGTTTGAACAAACTTCAGCTAGTCCCAAGACTAGCAGCAGCCTGTAACGCATGGGACAAGTGGTTACACACTGAGCCCTTCCAGAAGCCACCCGCACATGTGAGCTCGGTGGGTGCTGTGCCCACAGGGCAATAGACTTTGAACAGTTGGAGTGATGCTAAAAGGAAACATCTGCACTTGAACAGTGCATATCTGTCATATCGTCTCTGTCCCACTGGAAATGCAACCTCTTTCATGCTGTCCTACTTTTTCCTTGCTCCTTCATGGCATGGAAGGATGGCTCGTGGAGGACAGAGGATATGTACTTACATGGAAGCCAAAGGATGTTTTCTGGGGGTTATAGGAGGAGATAGTGAGGTTATGGGCTCATTTTGGATGGTGGAGTGACACATATGAGTCCTGGAAAGGCAGAGAATCACAGTCATCATGTTTACTGAAGATGCAGATTATCTCTGTGGAGAGAGAAGACAGGCATGTCCTCAAGCAGCTGTTGCATCTGGGAAATGACACCGTTCTAGACAGATCATTTTCAAGTTTATTTAACTTACAAAGAGGCTGTGAAAAAACACAGAGCATCAGAACAAATTTAAACCATCTGTTTGATCATCTTGCAAACTGTAAACATTGTCTTGAAAAAATAGTTTTTCTTCAGAATAACAACGCACACAGATTCAATTAAAATGTGGATATAACAAGGACTTCTGCTAAGATAGCTGGAAATTACTGAGAACCTACAACATTATTTAAATTGTTTTATTATTTGTTTATCCTTATTTATTTATTTCCTCCTTCTTTCATCAGCTTTCTCCAGGGGAACTTAGGAATGGATGCGCCTCCTATTGACACCTTTGACCCCTCCTGTCCAGGTGTCCTGCCCAGCACCATTCAAATTAATCCATTGAACTCAATCAATGTAAAATCCATCTGCATGTGCCTTTTTTTTTTTTTTTTGCCTATACTTCCTTCTCATACAAAATCTGTAGCCTTCACATTTATTCTTTCTTGAAAGGTTTAAATCAGTGTATTGCAATCAAAACAGCTGTCACGCGGTTGACTATTTTTTGTCTTGCCCACAAACCATTTTTTTAATTGTTGTATGTAATGCACAATGAAGAAGTAACTCCTGCCTGTAAATCCAAGACACCGAACATACTTCTCCCAACTCAAATACCCTTACCAACAACTTCAGTGGTTTAAACTAAAAGAATGAAAGCAGTACATGTTATCACACTAGTCACAATGATACCTGCTTTACAGCTTTTCAAACAGCCTATTTGTCATTCACAATAATATTAATTTCCTCATCATGAACACATCCAGGTATTGCTTGCAGCAACAGGAAATGCATGAGGTGATGTCTTTTTCATTGGAAGTCCTGGTAAGCCCAATGAGCCCTGTTTCTGAAGAATGACTGAAGACCACAAAACTTGTCTTATTGATAAAGCTGACGTGATTTGAAACAAACAGAAACAGAAATGTAAACAGACAAAGGCACCATGTGCTAAAAGAAACCAAAGAAATCCAAGCTAGACAGTCAGACACCGTGAATTTTAAAGAAGTAGACTCTACCAGCAAGGCCTTTCCTCTTCAGGAGCAGCAAGCACACGCAGTTTTGCCTTTGGCAGTTTTGTAACCATATTGCTAGCCAGTTACCAGCTATTAAATTCATTAAATACTGTGTTGTTAGGGCAAGCAATAAGCGTACAACCCTTCTATAGGTATGAAAATGTGCTCTCTGTTTTGGTGAAATACAGGTTGTCCTTAGTTTTCTGCTCATAATGAAAACAAGAAGCTTCATACTGATTTTTGGTGGGTGTAGGATTTGATTTGCAAAATCAATTCATCATCAGTCAATTCATCTTTTAATTAAAAAAATAAGCTAATGCACAAATTTTCAGCTTGAAATTCAGCTGGCAAATGCAACTGCTGGGGCAGGCACTTTTCAAGGCAGCTTTGACAATCTGGAAAAACTGTGCGCGAGCAAAATCTCAGATCTACTCAGGAATTTCAGGTTATGTGATAGGGTGAAGGTGCACAACAAGATCACAGCATTAAGGGCGATAACAAACACTTTTGAATGGAGAAATTATTTCTTGTGCTTGGATAACGAAGTGGTGGCTTGCAAAACTTCTTTTGTCATAGCCAGTGTAGTGCAGAGACTTCCATTTTTGATGGTGCTCACAATCCTGAGCAGATATCTCAGGTGTCTGAGGCAAACCAGAGTAGCCAACATTTAAAGGAAGTAGAGGAATCAGAAATCTGAAACTTTCCTTGAGTAAGGCAGAAAAATACAATCTTTACATGATATCTAGAAAAATTTCCTATAGAATGATATACTATGAGCAGATCATTACAGAACAAAAAATCTTGAAGACTACAATAGATGTTTTCATTAATACACCAACTCAATGCTCAAAAACAAAAACTCACTGGTAGGACTTCTTAGAAAGAGAATAAAGTACAGAAAACATCATTATGTCAAAATTAGGTTCAGCTCCACTCTCCTCTTGCCAAAAGGAAATAGCAGAACCAGAGAAGTTCCAAAGAGGACAGCAAGGATAATCAAAGACTTCTGTGTAACCCTCAAAAGAAAACAGGTAACTCAAGTGATACAGTAAAGGTCTAAGTGGCACAAAGGGTCAAAAAACGCATTCAGCATCTCCTCCATGACAAGGATTATCGAATGAAGGTAGTAGGAGCTGGGTTGAGAAACAAATAACTGGAATAACGCAATAGCTAGATTGGCCTGTGAAGCTCCTTGCAAAGCAGCATCCTGCATACATAAATTTTACATGGGTTTAAAGGAAGGCTGCACTTGGAAAGAGATCTCCTGTAAATTACAGAACAGTTAAACCACAACAGGCTGAGGAAATCCCCTGAACTTAAAATAGCTCACAACAGCAGGGATATCTGGAGGAGCAGTTGTATGCTCTTATCCTGTTTTATTTTCCCCTAGATGCCTAATCTTGGAGGCACTTTGTCTTGTTTGTACAGTGCAGATTCCCAATACAGCCTTTTTTTCTGGTTCTTGACCTCAGACTCTCTCCCCAACAAGTGCCATCTGGGTCATGGGCACCTGCACTTAACCTCATTTTCAGCATCCACATTGTATACAATAGCGCATCTTAAAAACAACCTAGGCATCCTTGTTGAAAGGAGGATTAAAACCCTTGCCAATAACTATTACATAGAAACACAGAAGAAAGTCAGCTGTGTTTACTTTTTCATGAGCTAACAACTTGGGTAGAGCCAACAGCCCTAGGAAATGCCATGTTGATGAAACCAGTCCTTCTCATGGTATTGTGTCTACTTGGTAAGACACACCATGAACGTAACTCCACAGGAGTTAGATTTCCCCCAGGAGGTCTAGGGACTGCAAAGTCTTCTTCCCATTGGCTGCAGAAGGCCTCAGCTACATGCTTTTCCCTGATCATGCAGCTCCCTGTTATTCTGATTTAAAGCTCTCCCACTTAGGTTGTCCATTGCAGCCCCTGAAGGGCTAGTGGGCACCATCACTCTTCCCTCATCTGCAAGGAATCATCTGCAGGCAGAGCACAGCCATCCTCCTGGGACTGGATGTCCCCCAGCTCCCTGCCTTTGCTACCATGGGAGTCTCCGCTTCCCAGCCTTGGTGCAACCGGGGCTTGGGCTGTTGCATCTACGGGGTCTTGGGAAGATGCACTTGATCTTCCTTAGCATTGCTGATGCTGTGCAGCCAGCTGCCTCCTCCCACACTTTTTCTGCCTGGGAGCAATATGTCTGTAAAAAATGTCTATAAGTGCACTCTGTGGTTTGAAGGCACCTGGTCCTCCTGCTTCAGGGTCCACTGCAACAGAAGCTCAGGATGAAGTCTCCTTTCATCAGGAGTACCTAGCAAGGCCCGTGGGAAGCTGCTGGAGCCTGCTGGCAGTCAGGGATGCGTGTAGGTGTCCTCACCCAGCAGCAGGCAGCCTGGCATTCCCCACAGGCCTCCTGTGAGATCCCACACCTCCAGAAGAATTTCCCAGAGGAATAAGATAATTTCAGAGCAGAGCCTCAGAAACTTCTGCAGAAGCTTGTATGGCTGTTGGCTCTCTTAAATGTGCTGTATTTCCCAGTTGCCAAACCAGGGAAAATTAATTTACATACCTTAGGATTCCTATTTCCTGAGCTACAGTTACCCAGCAATAGAATCATAGGATAAGTCTGGTCGGAGGAGCCCTTGAGAGGACTGTACGGTCCACCACAAGTTCAGGCCAGGTTGCTCAGGACTTTATCCAGACCAAGACCGGTCAGGTCTTGAAGGCCTCCAAGAACAAAGACTGCACAGTCTCTGTTGGACAATCCATTCCACTCCTCAACTGTCCTCAATGTCCAATGACATTGACCTTTTCTCCTTTCATTCGGTCTCAATCTCTTGTTTAACTAATGAGCATGGTCTCTCTTCCTCCCTCCAGCTGGGCATCACTGAAGAGCCTCAGTTCATCTTCTCAAGCTCCATGTTGGTACTAACAAGGAGCCATATCCCTCCCATATTGTGATCTCTGTCTTGTACTAGGTAGGGGACTTCTCCCTAGGGTCTACCTAGGGTCTACCCAGGGTCTTTTCAGCATGGCAAGGGCCAGAACTTTACATTTGTCCTTACTGAAGTTGTTGAGGTTCCTGTTAGCTAATTCCCCTAGGCGCTCTAGGTCTCTCTGAATAGCAGCATATTGCTTGGTCTCTCAGTTCTGTGTCATTGCAAGTCTTATGAGCAGGTACTGCCACCTCCTCCAGGTCATTGGTGAGAGTGTTGAAGAGAACACGTCCCAGCGTAGACTCCCACAGCACCCCAATTGTTACTGGCCTTGGAGTGCAGTATTTGAACCACTGCCCCCGCGTCCAATCACACATCCATTATTTTTAGCCATCAGGCTGTTTAACACAACAAATCTCAGATTATTCAGATGTGTAAGAGGGAACGCTCATGTGTCAGGTTAAGTAGCCTAAACAGCCATTCCCCATTTTATCTAAGGCAAATACAGCCTGAAGCATCCAAGGAACTACCACCTGGACCACAGTGAGTAAAAATGAGCTTTGCAGCTCCTCCCCAGCCCCAGCACTCAGCTCTTCATGTCCCAGCTCTGACCACGCTGCCACTGAATAGCTGAATCTGGAATTTTCTCCACGTGCCTGAACTGTATCGCTGTATCCTTCTTCTTCTCCCTGGAGCTCTTGCTGTACCCAACACAGAATCACCTAACCTTTAATCTCCATGAATCAGAGTGCTACCTTGGACACTCAACGAGGAGGACTGTTTAAATGACACCACATTGCTAGCCCTGAATCCTGCCAGCAGTTTCCTTTCAGCAACACAAAATTCTACAGTTTCACAGGAGGAGAAAACACCGTGTGGCTTGGTCATTACCTCCCATGCTTTTTGTGCAGTGGTCAGTGAAATTACTCCTCTTTGCAGAGGGCTGACTTCCTCCTCTTCTTATACATGGAGACATTTTTCCAATAAATCACCCGAACATCACAAAAATGGATTCTAGGATCTGTTCAAAAATGCCATCTACAAGAAACTGCAGGCTCTAGGATGAGCTAGAACATCAGGCTCTAGAACAGGCTCTAGAACTGCAGGCTCTAGAACATCCTGCTCTAGGATGTTCTCAGTGTTTGAGAAAACACATTCCTCCACTTGCCCGATCCGTTTTTCCCTTTTGTTTGGAACCTTCCTCTGGAGTAGATCCGGCTCCAATGTCGCAGCTTCACACACACAGGTGCAAGTTCCACTGACAGTGGGCGACGAAGCTTCCCTTCTCAGGGTCTGTTTTTGATCGCTGCTGTTCACAAAAAAAAAAAAAAAAAAAAAAAAAAAAAAAAAAAGAAAAAACACTTATCAGATCCCTCAAAGGTATTTAGGCATTTCTCTCTGCTAAAATCAATAAATTAAAAAAAAGCGTTTTGGGCCAGTGAACATCCAACAAAAAGCAGAAGGCATCTGCTGGGGACAGAGCGGGCAGGATATGAAGAGTTCTGGACCTTTTCCTCATTTTGTTTTTGCCATTAGACGCAACTAACACCAGGAAGCAAAAATATAGAGCCAAGAAAACCCGTGAAAGAAAGATAAAAGAAATTCAGAAGATACACGGAAAACTCCAGGTATGGAGTACATTATGATTTTGCACTTTGCACTTTCTCAGTTTAAGTTTTCCAAGGCAACTGCCAATCTTTTATTGAACTCAGATGCTGCCTGCTGCTTAACAACAGTGCACCATCTCCCATGAAGACCTGAGTTTTCTTCGAGTGGCAGCTGCCTGCATTGCAGCCACTAACATCAGTCCCACAGCAGTCTATCCCATAAGAAGAAAAATAAGAGCAGTAGTTCAAATGAGGAAAACAACCCAACGTACTTATATCTTGCTACTGTGCTTTCAGGATCATTTCACCACACTATTACACATAAAAAGTGAAGATGCATGAGACAGCAAAGAGGAACCAGGCACTACTTAACAGATGCTGCTGTTTTTTTCCAATGAACACTGTAATGGTGGGCGTGCTTAGAACTCAGGAACAAGGAACACTTATTCTTCAGGATATGCCCACAAATCTGCCCTCACAGATGTGCATCTGGCAAAACTCGGCCGTTGCAGTTTGCACTTGGTCATTTTTTTTGGAGACATTTCAGAACAAAAATCAAAGAAATGGTAGAAAAGAAATAACTACACGCATGTTGGTCACTAGTGACCATGGTTCTTAAATGGTTGTACTCATTCCCTGCTACGCGAGACCGCAGAGTTTTCTTTGCAATATGCATAGCTGTCACCTTCTGGATTCTCTCCTCAGCATTTCAGACCTCTCAGTTGCAGGAGTTGATCTGTAATAGATATCATAGGGCAGAAAAAAAGCCAAGTAGGATACTAATGTCTCTCAACGGGAGAAAGCAGTGACAGTTTTTGAAAACATTAATAAATAAATACAGAGCATTACCCTGATGTATTCATGGCTTGATCTAAACTGACTATGACAGCACTAAGTGACACTAGCTCTGTTATGACCATTTCTCATTTCCTTTTTTTTAGGTAAACACAAAGAGGGAAGCAGGCAGAAGGAGGTTAATATTAAATACTAGAGATGCAAGTAGCAGAGCGGAGTAGAGCAGAGCAAATGCAAGTAGCAGAGCAGTTTAGGAGGAGGAAAACAAAGTTCATTTTTAGATGCACACAGCAATTAAACACTACCCAATATGGAATTGACATAGTCTATAATTCATTTTCACATATTGCTCAGGACAGTACCAAAGCGTAATGATTAACAGTTACTAAGGTAGTATTTTTTCCCCGTATCTATCAGCTCCATGAATGCCGAAAAAAGGCTTTGACACGGTTTCATTCCTTCTACCGAAGGAAACCTTAATTTTCTTTCACACACCTATCAAGAGACTTGTTTCCTTCCTTACAGGAGAAGCAGTATGAAGTGAACTGCACTTGCACTGCCACATTCCTCTAAATTATTCCCCTTTGGTATTCCTAATTACAGAAAAAGGACATAAACAGAACTTGCTACTTACACTTTTGGGAGGTCTTTACATACCAACACCTCATTCCCGTTTCACTGTGTAATGCAGGCCAGACTCTGGAAAACAGCTTCATAATTTCAGGTAAGTACTATACCTTGGAAAGAGCTTGGTTCAACCTCTCCCGAGCTGTGCTGCATACAGGGATAGTCTATGGGCACTTAAACCACAACAGATGGGTGGAAGGTGCCTCAGAAGAGAAACACAGATCCACAAACCTGGCCGGCTGGGGCCCACTGATATGGATGGAAGGAGGAAGACAGGAGCTTTGCCCAAGGACAGTATGTGAAGTAAATGAGGGGACAGAATCACTTTACAGATCACACTGAAGGCATCTTAATTAGCAGAAGGGACTAGATGATCAGCGTTTCACATGAAGTTCAAGCTGAAAGACTTGATGAGAAGTAGTGCAGACACAGTGTTACTGATGGTCACGATTCATTATGAGTCATCTTTCTTCATATCTTTATTTCTTTATATCTTAGCCATTCCTACCTCATTTTTAGTGTTGCTTATTTCATACTGCATTCAAATAATTGCTACCTTTGCATCTTCCTGCCTATGAATTTGGAGAAAATAATGCAATGAAAGGGAAGGTCCCATTGCTATCTGGACAAGCCTATCCAGTGCAGTTATCTTTATTCAATTAATCCAAGTCCCTCACAGATAATATTTAGGGCCAGTAGTATCAGCTTCACTTACCATTAATCCACATGGAAATTAATCTCAACTCTGTGAGTATCTTTATGTATGCTTCTATATTCCAGTATTTCTCCAAATCCAAGCAAGCAGCACATCCTCATTTCTCTCTTAAGAAGTCACTGCCTACACTTCCCTCATCTAGGGTTTCCTCTTGAATGGAGAACTTCTCTCACTAGTCACCTGGCACTGGGTAACATCTTCCCCATCCCATTCATTCCTATCGATTCCCTATCCTTCACTCATCTCTCTAGAACCAGATTAATAACTCCTTTCTATCATGACATTTTTTCACCTAACACGTACATCAGTGCTTTACCGTCACCTAAATTTTATGGAACAAGACAGAAAAGAAATAGGAGGTAAACTGAACCATTTGCTCTCCTTCCTCCTCCTGTTCTTATTCTGTGTAAGAAATGTTCATAGAGGAACAGGAGCAGCTGATTTTTGTCAAAAACAGGCAGTTTCCGCGGCCTTTCAAGATGCTTTGGGCTATAGGCACCAGAGAAATGCTAGTGTACAACAGATTCATGTTACTGCATCTACAGATACAGATGTAAAAATAAATAGAAATCACTGCTTAAAATTAACACCTTACATTTTTATTAAATATAGATTAAAAATTCTTCTCTTCTTCAAAATAGCTTTAGTTTACAAGTATTTCAGTTTTGCTGAGTATAACCAATATATAGTATACTACAAGGAACACAGAAACCTGTCAACTTAAAACCTATCTACCAAAAAAAAAAAGCTGTTCCCAACCAGGCTGTATCAAGTTAGAAGAATGCTGTGTTGTGTTATCAGGATGTCTTCTCAACACATTACGAAAAAAAATTTAAGGTAAGAAAGTCTTATTCTAACACATTAGTTACTATTATAATATGCTTAGAAGCAGCTACTACTTAAGACAGTTACTGACTTAGCACATGTTCTGTTTCGCTGCATAAGTGATTGTCTATAGACATTTTCAGAAATGCTGACATATAGAAGCTGATACCCAAAACCTTTAGTTCTGTTGATCTGTTCAGACCCAGCTGCCTGTTAGTGAACTCCATATACATACATGTACTCCATATACATACATGTTTTAATAGTGACATTACTCTAAGTCAGCATGAAAAGTATGAAATGTGTTCAGCAATACTGCTCTGATTTTCAAAATACTGTATTTCTTTGTATCTGCCTTGGTGAGGTAGGATACAGATATTAAACAATGTTAAGAAAAACAAAAACATAAAACAAACAAACAAAAAACCCCAAGTCCCTCTGTACTTCCACACACACTTCTTAAGAGATGCATCCATTCTCCACCACAGAAATTACACGTTGGAACTAATCCCCAAAAATCACACAATGACTGAGCCCTGATGTGCAGGGGAGGGCCGGGGCAATGCGTATTTTCAAGCCTTTCTTCCTTCTTTGAACACAGAGGTAAAAAAGATGACACTGCTTGCCCCTAAGAATGTAAATCTTCATTACAGAAATGAATGCGCTATTAAAAACTAGATCAGAACTGTAGCAAGGCACTGAATCAAATGCTGTTGTGAAACATTTTAATTCCTGCATATACACGCTGTATGATACTGTTTATTCTGCATATGCAAACGTCACAGCACTTGGTGAGCACTGTGCAGGTCAGGCCCTTTAGTCAGTGGAAGGTGGAGAACTTCAAAGCAATTGAATGCTTTGTTCTGTGCTTCTATCACAGCTGACAACATCCAGATTCTTATTTCTCCAATAGCAACAAAATACCATAATATGTACTGCACCTAACTGATCAAATGTTTTAAACATGTTGGATAAATCTATTAAGTTAAGGAAGAAGTTAATGTCTATGGAATAAGTCACTTGTCAACATTAGGAAATCGCATGTAAATTAATAATCATCTTTTCTGAAGGTGACCCCCAACAAAGGTGCAAGGACTGGAGCAGCAATCTGCAAGCCTAGGAAGAAACACACACACTCTCAGGCTCTTCTGCTTCTCCTGCTGCTCACTGCAAAGCAGGTCTTGGTAAAGTTACTTTTATCATTTTGCTCCTCACACTGGTAAACCAAAAAGCCGGTCTAGATGATGGCCAGGAACTCATCTTCATGATGTGCCTGTGCTTGTGCTGCTTTAGAGAACCACAGTGTCACACTTGCACATATTTATTATAAAAATCCATGGTAAAAAGTACTTACAAGTACCTACCTTGACGAGACAAAGATGTACCCATCTCTAGAAATAATTTTAATGCAGAAAGACAGGTTCTCAGAAACATTCCCATGCAGATATTTGGGACTGTGTATGCCTGGAGTACATGTTTACAATACACATACACTTCTTAGATTACATGCCCTGTGTGCAGAAGTGTTAGAATATTCAAACATATCCACGTATTTGGTTATTCGACGAGGACAAGGGCATTTAAGGACTAATCCCACAAAACCACAGGCATGAAAATGTGCAGGATCTGAAGCCGGTCTGTATCCACAGCAGCCAACCTGCATCTCTCAAAACAGATCAACGCAAGAGAGTAGTAACAAAAGCGTACTGCACACACACACCTCCGTGTGCAGCTTTTGGATAAGCTCAGATGACAGATGCTATGCCAGGATGAAGTACTTACATTTTCTGGAAGTTAGCCACAAATTGAACATATTCATATTCAGTGGAAATGTCTTTAATATGAGTGCTTTTTTGTTGCAAATTAATTGTTTTTTTTTTTCCTTTTGTTCACATAGATTGAAACGTCAAAACAGCAAGTGTCAATATATTGGAAAAAAAGACTCAATTTTGCTAGAAAATAAAGTCAATTGGCAGAGCCATGTATAATTAAGATATTTAGTTTATCCTAGGTGGAAAAGGTGTACTCATACTACAGCTTTCAAGTAGTTTCATATATTTTTTTCTCTATTAGTGGATTATAACTAGTTCTAAATATTAATAATTTCAGTCGGTGACAAGTTAAAAAAATAAAAAAACATGCTTCTGGAATCAAAGTGAATGATTCTTAAACACTAGTATCAAGATTACAATCACTTTGCATTTTACATATGAGCTAAAGATCGCTGAAAGTTTCCTGTTGCACTGCAGCAAGAAAAGGAAACGTAACACAAATAAGCTCCACTTGGGGCAAAGTACAGCAAGATGCTTCAGCAATCTCAAAAATTTCATACTAGAACTTGTTACAGTGAGTTCAATTTGATTTTTTAATGTAATACAGTACATTTTTTATAAACTTAACATGATCATTGCAGAAGAGCCTGCTAACTGAACGTTAGCAATTTATCTCTTTATACATAATTATAGTCTACTGTAGCTACTGTATGCAGATCTCAAAATGTTAGTACATAAAATATTCATTTTCTTTATATGAGATGAGAATGAACTTAAGAGGTTTGAGTATAAGTATGAAATATTTGCTGTGCCTTTTTCTCAAGAAATAATGACTTACATATTATAAACCAAGAAATCAACATTTAAACCCAAAACTATAAATTTACATGAAACATCTTATGATCAGTAATGTGCATCAATATTCAGTGAGTTCAACCTAACCATGTTTATGCACATTAAGCCTCAAGAGTCTGAAGTTTCAACATCAATTTTTCATATTTTTGTATAAAATGGACTTAAAGATACATCTTCCATAAATGTTTTCAGTGCAATTCTGTCAGAGGAAAATATAAAGCTAGCTTTCAACCATCTTATGCCATAAAAACAACCTGCATTTGCACTGCCAAAGCTTCAGTCAGTTTAGTGGCGCCAACTACCTTAGAGTCGATTAAAAAGTCGGTATTTGCCCTTTTAGGCAGCATTTCCCCATACCTACGGGTGCTGAAAAAGTGTTGAAAAGCTGAGTGCTGGGGGGAAAAAAAAAATGAGGAGAGGCAGAATAATCTAGTTGTTTAAAATACCATTTTTTCATTAGTAACAAAAACGCATAATGAAAAAGTCTAAAAGGTTTCTTTAGTAATGATAATATAGCTTGGAAATTGGTAAATCCATGTTTCAGTGTTATCCTTTCCCCTAATCTTCACATGCCACCTTGCAAATATAACTTATGTCTTGATGAATTATATAGAAATGCTCAATTCTCAATGTGATAAAAAATTAGTTATTGATTTTTTTCCTATGTTATCCACTGTAGGGAACCAGAGGGACCACAGGGAGAAGAGCACCTGAAATCATAGTTGAAATTATAATATGTGCTTGGCTAAGCATAGTGAAGTAACCTATACATTTTGGTTCAAAGACACTGTTTGTATAACTGCATACAGGATACTGCCCTAAGCATCTTTTTTTTCCTTTTTTTTTTTTTTTTTTTTTTTTTTTTTTTTTTTAGATTATACCTAAAGGAACAAAAATCCAACCTCTCTACGGTAGCACAAAATAAAAATGGAGTTTCATTCAAATTTTGAATACCTTGACTGCAATCATCTACAGCTGGTCATTCAACAACAACAACAAAAAAAAATTTAGCTCTTCATACCAAAAAAAATTTGGCTCACAAAAAAAGTACAATAAACTCTCAATAGAAGGTTCTCTCATGAGGCAACCTACCATATACTACTGCTAAATACGAGTTTCCAGAAAAACATTACATCCCATTTTCAACACATTTTTCATAAACATGCAACTTCACTATAAAATACAAAACACTTGGCTCTCAAGAACAGCTTTATAAAGACACACTGCATCAATAAAATTTTTCTTTGTGATTAACTTTACATTGTAATAAGAACTGTATTTTCACTAATGTTTATATATCAGATTTCATATTATAATGTAGTAATATTTTGCTCTTTGTGAACATCATGTTCAGAAGGAAATATCTATACACATTAACATACTAGACTATTAAAAACTCATTCAGTTACAGAATTTTATTGATACAGTAGATTAATAAAAACTGATAGGGAAGATAAAATGGGTAGGGTATTCAGTACATTATTTAATAACACACTTTTAAAATTAAAATATTTTAAATCCTTTTTGAATTTTCAATGCCACTAGAAGTCCAGAAAAGTCTGGCATCAATACTGAGGTGTAAAACGAGTCAAACAGCTTCTTTCACCATTTGCATCTCTTGTGTTATTCTCTTCAACATTGTTCAACCGTAAAAGCAATATAGCACCTCTGATGACAGGTAGGTGCCTAAAAGTAAACACTAGGTTAAATTCATAAAGGAAACAAAGATTGTTTCATTTCTTTCTTTTCAACAAATAGCGGCAAAAGAAAGTGGCACTATTTGTTCAACTGATTTTTTTCACAGTTAAATGTCAACAAGAGTACAAATACGAACACTGACAGATATTGCTTGAGATCAGGGTTTAACAAACTCTGTTCTTTTTTAAATCAATAGATCCAATAAACAGGGGGGCACTGTCAGTTTAAAGCCGCAGATAAAAGCTATACAAGCACTTTAGAAGTCAGAAACATTAAAAAAGAACTATTTACAGTTTTCTTCTTTAGTTCATATGTCTACAAAGCCAGCGCACATTACACTTCACAAAAATCCACAGTTAATGATATCAACATGTGTGTGGCTAAAGCTTGTGACCTAGGGACTGCAAATGCAGGGGTAGTAAAAGTAAAATAGGTTTTGTCTTTTTTCAGCAACCCCATTTTGTGCACTAACAGCTTCGTTCAGTCTCAAGCTTTATATTAAAAGCATTCTTCAAAGTTTTCACCTGGAAGGCTGGTAACCACACAGTCACTCATCGCCTTTCCCTTTTGGAAGTTCTGCGACGCACCTGTTTGGGAGAAAGTATTTAAAGTGGTTTTACAAGAGTAAACTTGTAGATTTGAAAAAAAATCCAAGAATACGTATCTAGTAAAAAAAGTTTGCTCTCACAATTATGTGCAAATAACTGTATACATTATCATTCATTACTCATTTTTTTCTATGGGTCCAAGTCTCAGTCAATGACCAAGGGATAACTGTGTTTAATGACACTGGTCCTGCATCCTCAAGCATTAAAAAAATAACCTAGCATCCTATTTCAGAGTTTTTACATACTTAGATGGTTTAATTAGACTTAAATATAAATTGAATTCAACTTATCTGCACATGCTGGTACGAAACTTAAATTTGTTTAAGATTCTGCTCTGAAATTCCATGGTCATCACCCCAGCACTATTTAATACCTCCTACTTTATACAAGACAGCATTACTTGTTATTATGATCTAGCCAAGAAGAATGGGCCTGATTTGTATGGAAAATAATCCTCACGAGTTACTATTATCTAGATACCTGGATTGTATAAAGCTGCACAAAACAGCAGATTCAAGATGCTTGACAATAACTGACATTTTCTAAGGCAGATTCTCTAAGAAACTAGAGTGCAGTGCCACTATGACACAGACAGTGAAGAACCACCTCTTATTTTAAAAGGGAAAGGCTAAGTTACCAAGAAAAAGTCTCTGTACATCAATACAAGAAGGAATTCAGAAAAGACACCCAAAACAAAGTCTCGAGCATTTCTCTTACATTGATTGTGGAAACTTCCTCTTCTTCCGTTACTTCTTCCTGGGGAATGTCATCGCTGACAGGTGAGCTACTCTGAAATACATCCATTTCTTCACCCGATTCGTTCTCTTTACTGGCTGCCTGTTTGGAACGTCCTGCGCGGCTACAATCAAAAATAAAATAAACATCAGTTTCACTGAATATGGGACTGCAAATGTCAAGAACTCTGCATAAGAACAAGCACTCCATTTAACCCCTAAGAAGAGGGGTCTGAATTTTGCTTTATGTATTACTTGTACAGGGACACTGGAGAGCAGGAGAAGCTAGAGACCCAACACTATTTTTTTTCTTTTTCTTCCATCTACTGGAATATCCAGTCCATTGAATTCCATGCACAGATGTGCTCCACCCCTGCAGCAGTGTACACACCATGACATTTCAATAGTTGCATCTATAATTTTAGAGACGGAGAAGAATCCATATTGCCATTTATGAAATTAATATTATAATGAACTTAAATGCAATTCTACCAAGCTAGCTCATGCTAAGCCAAGAATAATTTGTCAATAATATCCAGAATTGTCTTTGCTGGTTAACCATTAGGGAGATGAACAATATCCTAAAATATCTATTTGCTTAAAATAAGAACTAGCCTCAAAAGGTAAACTCATATGACCAGATCTGTATCCAAAATTTCTACTGCATCAGCATTAGCATTTTGGCTTGGATAATAGCTCAGCTTGAAAGTAAATCACTTAATTGTCCCTCTTACATTGCTTTGGTTTCGCTCACGGAACTGCTTCTGTGCACGCGATTAAAGCAGAAGCTCCAGCCCAGGTAAGTACCACACAACCTGCCCAGGGGTGACGTACAGATCCAAACCATCTGTCACAGACTGGTTGAGGCTGGAAGGGAACCCTAAAGATCATCTAGTCCAACTCCCTGCTTCAGCAGGGACACCCAGAGCACGGGGCACAGGGTGGCAGCCAGGTGGGTTTGGAAGATCTGCAGAGAAGGAGACTCCACAGCCTCCCTGGGCAGCCTGTGCCAGGGCTCTGGCACCCTCACAGGGAAGACGTTCTTCTTCACGTGCAGATGGAACTGTTTTTCCAACTTATACCCATTACCCCTTGTCCTGTCACTGGCCACCACTAAGATGATGGTCCCATGATGGCCACGTGCCTTAGAACTGCTCATCATGTGGGGAGAAGGAACTTGCCCTGCTCTGGTGCATCCCACTGACTCCTTCAAACCACACACGTGACAGGAATGTTCAGTTCAGAGGACCATGCTGAATAAAATTCTAAATAAAATCCCCTAATTGCATATAGTAATCACAGTGCAATAGGTAGGCTCTTTAGCACCAATGAACATGACCTCTTTTGAAAACAAACACAGAATAGCCCAACTGAAGTCTTTCACGATGCTGATAAAGGCAACACCCTTGAAAAGGAATCAACAGAAATATTCACAATCTAGGTTTATGTTTTCACATAAAATAAGCCATCTCACAGGTGCTGGTAGGCATCCCTGTGACCTACTACAACAGGTTCTAACCTTGTAGTTAAAGACCCAGATTCACTGGCCCACACACTCCAACCCATCACAGGGCAGCCTAGAAAGCTTTGGGCATTCGGATGAGTTAGAGTCTCCCTCAAAGCACAGGGCTGCTCAGCCTATCAAGTGCCTTCTCCTAAAGCCCCTGTAGATAATACATGGGCAGAGGAAAAGTCTGACTGCGAGCAGCTCATGTAAGCAGCCCCTCAAAAGACTGAGGGTTTATTTTTGCCTAATCTTTTTCTTGCAAATTTGAAAAATAACAGTCTAAAATAGGGGTTCTGAGCACAAAATGAAGACTAACACCATCTCAAATCAAAAAAAAAAAAAAAATCACAAATAATCTCAAAAGCTTCTTTGTGAGTAAGTCTAAAACAGACCCAGCAACTTCTGAAGCCTGAAGGCAATTTATTTGGGCTGCAGGTGCTATGAGCTGCACCTGTACACCCGAATGAACCAACATGCTGCTCCTAGAGGCCATTAATACTGACAGAGCTTATTCTGCATTTAGTGTGGGGCAAACCAGCTCAGTGGGAAGTTCAGTTTTCACTAGGAGAACCAGAAGCTACTTGAGTATCTACTACCGGGCACCTTGGACAAATGTCACACAGTAAGTCACCCAACAAATAACCTGCATGTCCTTTGTGCTAGCTGAGCTGCTTGATGGCAACCCTTGTTCCACTGCTAACATGGCAGTGACCTCTGCAGGAACCAAGATAGTGCTGGGACCTATCTGGGACCTGGTGTCTCCCGTCACAGCATGGGAGTGGGAGGTTCTACGGTGAGTTGGGAGACAAGAGGTTGGTCTAGGAGAAGACTGGAAGGATTGGGCACTGTGGTTGCAGAACGGCAACACATCTGACCCCTTGTGAAACTGGAAGTTGACTGAAGGGGAATAAACTTACTCAGGCAAAGATATGGGAAAGGGGAAAATAACTGCTGGGGATAGACAAAAATTGGTACATTAAACTACTAGAGGAACACACACACGTTGATATATCTGGAAGCTGGAAACCTAAACTAATAACCAAGACTATAATACAAAACCCCAGACTTGACACATGCAAAAGGGGTGCCCAAAGGAATTCAACACAAGGCTCTGGAAAGGCATCTTGCAAATTTGCTCCATGAGTTGCAGATTGATGGTAGTAACCCCAGTTTTTATTGTCTTATCCACTCATACACCTGAGATTTACATATATCGTATGCATATATAAAGGAAAAAAAATATATAGTTTATACAGTAAACACAAGAAAATGAAGTTCAACTTCATTTTAGAGATACACATTGAAAATTTCAAGAGCAATTATCCTTCATAGAATGCTGCACATTATTCATTTGGAAAATTGAAGTAGATAATACATTACCTTACAAGGAGGCCACAAATTAGAGGTACTGAAAATCAGTTTAAGAAGAATTAGAGAAGGGAAAAAAAAAAACAAAAACAAAAACAACAAGAAAAAAAAAGAAACACACTATTCTCCACAACACTTTAAGCAACAATTTGATTCTTCCTCCCTATCCAAAATGATCAGGAACAATTTTCTGCTCCTTGAAGTCCTCAAGAAGCCTTATCCTCAAGGCCCTCATGGTATTTCCTGACTTTTCTCCTAGAAAAGCCAAGCTACACATATGCTACTGGAGCATGTTAAACTTTTGCTTGGAGCCTATTGCTCTGATTTGAGATGCTCCAGGAGAAGCAGATAGGGAAAACGTTTTAGAAATCACACAGTAATTTATTTTCGTTGCTGTCAATTTAAGTATTCTGAAATATTTTCAGTAAATAATTGTTTTGGGGCACAGAGGTATATCTCAATTTTTACTAAACACAAATTCAGAAAATATTCACCACTTACACTTTTTTTTGCTGTGGTGGTGGTGTTTTTGATGGCCTTCCTCGTCTTTTCTGTGGCGTAGACTGTGCTGATTCAACTGTACTAGTTTCAGATGGTTCTGCTCTGTTTTGAGGAAGACCCAAATTGCAAAGTATCAAATTATAACTAGTGTTCAAGGATAAAGAAGTGCAGCTAACAAGAAGATGGACTTACCTCTGTTGTGTTCTTTTCGGTGTCCTATTTTGCCTGCCTTTTGGTTTTTGTTCTATGTTTTCTGTTTGCCTTTCTTCCTCCTCCTCCTCCTCTTCTACCGGGGCTGCTGGTGTTTGCTTTTTTTTGCTCCTTTTTGATGACTTGGCTGGTGGTTCTTCCTTTGGTGTTCCCCCATTATTTGCTTTTGCAGGGCGTCCTCTTCTGCCTTTCTTTGGTGGGCTGTTCTGTTCGTCCTCACTTTCTATCACATCTTCTTTTAGCCTTTTTTCCTCTTGCCATTGTGTTTCATCAGCTTCGGAGACAACTGCAGGTCTCTTCCTTCCCCGTTGAGTACCTCGGACTTTCTGCTCTTGCCCCAGTTTATTCAGGTCATCTATGCCTAGCTTTTCTTCCGAGTCTGTGATAGTTGCTTTCTTCCTTCCTCTAGGTTTCTCCATCTCTGACTGAAAAGGTAAAATTTACATCTTAAAATCAAGAAATTAAACAGACATGACCAACTGCCAAGTACACAAAAGCTATGGAAGCTCCTGAAGAGAGTCCTAATGTCACTCAAAATGTCCCACTAAGGTTTATCATCATATACAAGTCAAAACCTTGGCAAAAAATACAAATGCACACATTCAAATAAAATGACAGAGGCAAGAAAGACTATTTTAAAAGTGAGTAATTAAATCACAAGAAGTGTGTAAAGTCTTCAATTGTAACCTTAGTTGTGCCAAACAATCACTTAGAAAATCTATAGCTGTATTTTTATCATTAGGAAAACAAGATGATAGTATATAGGACAGAAATGGTCAACTTATGTCTCAAACACTTTTGCAAGTTGAGAGGTGCTTCTGCCTGGCTCTTGCAAGGGCAAGGCACTAACACAAGTTGTCAAGTTGTTGACTACTTGAATCCATAACTTAAAAGCAAGCAAGGAAGTTTGCAGGGCTTTGACAGCTACAACTATCAGAGCTACACCAAGACTCCACATTTGCTCTTCTCAACAAGAACAAAAATAGAAAAAAAAAATCAGAACTGTTTCTGAATCATAAGCTTTCAGAATACAAACTATTCCCTGACCTCTCTACCATTTAGCTCTCACTCTATATGGCTCTTCACTGTATAAAGATTTCTATAGGCAACTGTGAGGTCAGGCAGATGGCCCCTGGAGTGGAAGAGCAAAAAATGCCTTTTAGTTTTGGAATTGTGTTTACTGGAGCTGAAAAAGAGGCATGTATTGACCCACTTATTTCATAGGACAAATGTCCACTGTATCTCATAGTGTCATATCAATGTTTATTGCAAATAAACATTACCGTATTTCAACAAGATAAACACACTTTTATTGGTACTTGTCACTTGCAACTTAAGCCCATGGCAATAGTTATGCCGCTTAAAACTAGAATGGACTTTCCCTTCTCATCACTTCTAGCGACTTAGGAAAGAAGTCAGCTCACAAAAACATACATTACTTTTGCAGTAAACCTTGGCCCCGAACAGCAGACAGAACAGCCCTGCTGCCTGTTCTACCTGCTTCTGCAGTGACCCTGCCCAGCTCCCCTTGCAGCTGCTTTGATTAACTATGGTTGGAGCCAAGTTTCTTAGTCAGGTTTAACCAAGTGCCACGTGGCCTTTGAGCTACCATGTCATTCTGCATTGCAATCTGCACAAATATGCTGATTTAGGACATCACTAAAAGAGGGACTGACTTTCGGTCCACAATTACAATTCTGCTTTTCAGTTGATGTCATGTATCAACACTGAAATATATATTTTTTTTTATGTAACAAAGTTAATATCACATTAACAAGACAGCCTGTAACTAAAAGTGAAGCTAGTTCACTACAACTGCCTTGCTTTCTGCAATCTATATTAAATTGCTAAAATAGTTTTAGAATTAACGTAAGTGAAGTTCACGACAATCTTGAAAATGTGAAATACCAACCAATATCTTTCAAATTGTCATATAAAGAAAATGTGTTTGGGTGGCAATAACAGTCTGAAACTTAAAGCTCAAAAGGAAATCCAGGTATAGGAGTGAAAATTCTCAAGTCTGTTACATGATGATTCTTTGTTCTTCAAAATTATGTTCTTAGTTCAAAACTAGGAAAATCTGGAATTCTGCATGTGCTAGCTTGATTTCCTCATAACCTATCACAGCTTATAATGGTTATGTGCACTTCAAGGCTACTAAAAATATAGGGCTTTTCTGTCAGCTTTCTGGTCCTAAGGAACCTAGAAAAATGCAACAGAGTAGACAGAAATAACAAAATGACATCAAGCATCACTGATCCTTAATGCATTCTAGAAATCACAACCAGTGAATTTTGCTTGGATTATTTTTCATGTATATCCCAACTTACTATAATATTTGACAAACTGCCAACAGTTAAGACAGAAAGAAAGCTGAAGTTTAATAGTGGTATGTGAATTCTTAGAAATTTATTAGAACTGCTCGTAGAATAAAGAAAAGCAGTACAATCATTTTTCTTTGGTGGGTGATCTTTCTGTATTCAGAGATAATAATGCTAAAAAACAGACTTGAGATAAACATTTAACCTGTTCTTAATATTAATATATTTATTTCAACTGTATGTTTGTGAAAGAAATTAAATTCATTTTTGTAACTTAGTGGAAACCTTTAGCATTGTAGATCTATAGAGGCCTCTCAGAAGGTCTTGTGATCATTCACTAAAACCTCTCAAAGAACCAGAAGATGCAAAAATCCTTTGGAACAACACTGAAGCTTTAAAAAAACCCACATATCAGTGACAATATTTTGCTGTTCATGGAGTTCAACAGTGTTCTCACAGAATAGCTGGGTTACATAACAGCAATATCCTTGTTTAGCATTAAGATCACGCTTAAATCCTGCAAGATGGCATTTGTCTAGAACTATCCCTTAGCTGGCTTACTCTGCTCTAACTCTTACTCTGTCAAGGACCTTTCTACACACACACACACACACACACACACACACACACACACACACACACAGATTTAAAATCATGCTGCAACTTCTACTTGGGAGACCTAGCATGTAGGACTAGGCATTTTTCTTGCCTTTGCTACTATACAGCAAGTTTCATGCAAGAAGACAGATTCAATACGGCTACTGAGACAACTCTGCTAGAGAGACACACACCAGAAACCCTGTAACAAAACAGATCTTCCCATTGGCAGAGGCAACGTGCAAGTGGTTAAACCACTCTCCCCAAACTCCTACACAGCTAATCAAACTCAAGTAAATCTTGTACAGCTATATTCTGAGGAACTGTCAAACACGCAGTAAAACAAAAAGTCACTGCATGTTGGGTAAAAGGAGTCCAAACACACTGGCAAACTGAGCATTCCGACTGCTCCACCGATGAATCCCGAGCGTGAGACAAAGTACAGACTGTCTCATTGCCCTCGCTCCAACACCACCAGACCCTATCAATATCCTGCAAATCATACCAAGTAGTCTTGACGGCTTACAAAAATTGTCAGCATGGTACAAAGGTAACATGCCCCTCCAAAAATGGACAAACCGAACGCGTGTCTTTGCATTTTGATCTCCAGATCTAACGTACTTTGTGCAGGGGTTTACGCCATCAACTCAAGTTCACGTAAAGCACGTGTGATTTAATGATATCAAGTATTACCACACCACTTTCTTAAGTTCTGTTGACTCAAAATGAAACATTGGCAAAGCAGCCAAACAGCTCACCCTTACAAGATCAGAGTCGTCTCGTTTGTCAGCTTTCTTCCCTGGTAATGGTGAAGTTAATGTGAAATCTTCATTTTCACTATGGTCCATTTCAGTACTGTCAAGCCTGAAATAAATACATTTATTCTTTTGATTACTGTAATACAGCAAGCATTCATTAAATCAAATATAACAACAACAATCTTCAGAAGAAATCTATTCCTAAACCATAGACAATCTGGTAGTACTGCGGCTTTCGCAGGGGTTTCTATAGCAATCACCTGATATCACAAACCAGAACAGCTAAGTCTCAGGACAAGGCTGTATCACAAACCACAGAGCATATATTTCCCAGCAAAAAAAGAAAATTCCACCAGTTCTGAAACAGAAAAACCTTACTGAGCTACAAAGAGATCTGTGCATATGCACATACTTGCACACACTTTTATGCATCGAGCACGATAAGCCGCCCACAGACAGACCAGCCAAAGCACGCACACTATGCTGAGCTTTATGCAATAGAATAGCATATTTAAATTTGATAGACCAGCTCATCCCTCAGCTTTCATTTGTTATTCGGGGTAGCATTAAGCAAGCAATTTAGTTGTTATTTCAGCTTCTGCGTCTGTCATGGTCAGTCATACTAAAGGAATCACTATGATCAGTTACACAGGAGGGTTTCTTTTTTCCCCTGCTCTTTCGTGTCGTCCTTCAAAATACTGATCAGTTTAACTGACATGAACAGAGGTTAGAAAGAAGCCAGAATATCTTGGGCTGGGAATGCAGCTGGTTTGGTTAAAGGAAACTGGCTCTGGCTTCATTTCACTGGGCATGGAGAGGAACTTGGACTCCAGCTTGTGTTTAGGCAGTAACAAACTGTGTACGTGGCAGTAACAAACTGTGTACGTGAACCCCAAGATTTCTTGTGAGGAAACCTTCCCGGGGACTTCCCAGGGACTTGAAAAGTATTGGTTAAAACATATTGAGCTACATTTAAATTTCTTCTTACATATTAGTCATGTAAGAATTAAATGAAAAGCCCTAGTTCTGAACTGAACTTTTCCTCAGTCCTGAATTCAGGTGAGAAAAGATGCATAACAGGGCCTTCACAATCTGTGAATTTCCGTGAAAAATTAATGATAATGTGACTTTCAATTAAACAAGTGAACACTGAAAGACACTGATGATGAAGACCCTAGAAACAACAATAAGGGATGAATTTTACAGACAATTAATTAGAAGACTTATTAGAAGACTATCATCACAGTATATTCCTGTCCATCACTGAAGTAATCTAAAACCCCAAATATTTATTCTTCTGAAATCTCTTCCATTTTTCCTCATCTGCAAAGTCCAGGACAAATTTACACAGGAGGAAGTCAGGCCAGATCACCACAGTGCCCTATCTGTGCTGAGAGCTGGCCACAAGCTTGCCAGGAACTGCAGATGCACAAGCTACATAGAAGCCTCCTTCCTCTCTTCAGTCAACCTGAATATGATTTGTTCATATTTGTGTAAATGGCTGAAGGATTTTTTTTTTTTATATCTTAAATTTGTTTCTGATGTTAGAGCGCCATTTTTTTTGTTTCAGTTATACCAGTATTTGAAACCTTAACTTCAACATATGAGAAGAGAGTTCTGTCTCTCACTTATAAAGTGTTATAGAAATATAAAGCTTCCATTACAAATACTTGAAATATCAAAGCTGCTTTGTTGTCTACCAACCTCCCTTTGATCCTTCCTGGAGAGCTTGGGTTTGAACTGCTGCTGGCATTGCTTACAGTTTCCATTCGTGAAGATTTGGACTGAGACTGCTTGCCTGCTGACGAAAGAGGCTTATTAACTGCTCCAAGAACATTGGCTGCTTTGGGCTGAAACCAAAAATATATTTCCTTTAATCTACACATTTAGAGATTTCATATCTAGCCTGAAATAACATATGCTATGCTTAAAATACTCACAAATTTCACATTCTGCAATCAGTATCTTAATTACAACACAAAGCGACAAACATTTAAATACCAAAGTTACAACAGAAGCCGTTAAGTTCGGAGAGCTGAAATCAAATAACTAGCAGACTCCACAGTGCCATTTCTCCCAAGCTTTATACTGAATTACTGGCATGGGGGCACTCATCTAACCTTGCATTAAACCACGTTTTGAGCAGTTTGTTTTCTGGACCAGCTAAGCACCTGCACCAGCAGAGCAGCAGAAGCAGGAAGTCAGCCATGAGACTGGCTTCAATGTAATGGCAAATCACACTAGCTTCAAATAGGAACGAATAAGCACCTCAAAAATCAGATGTTCTGGAAGAGATTCTGAGGCATTATACATATATTTAAAAATGGTTAACCGGTCCCAGACACCAGTGAACCCAGGCTATTTAAATGGGCTACCTTGTAGACATGGCAAAGCCCCCCAGTTCACACCAACTGGCATGACAGCTGAGAGTTCAGCTATTCCAAAACAGGACACATGTTTACGGCCAACACACATGCACAAAAACATCAAGGAACTAAAGATCACTCCTATCACTGAGCTCTTTCACAGAATTCACCAAATTTCACAGTACTTAAGATGATCTATTTTCTATTTCAATATTAGATTTTGGCTATGACTTAAGTTGACAAGATCTGGAGAGAAAAAAAAAAGCAAGCACATCCTCCTTTTGATATATATGCGTCATGGACATGCCCATTATGTTTTTATATGTAATACGGTGAATTCTACACTTACAGCAAAAACATTACTCTTTGTTGAGTATGAAAAACATGGAATAGCTTCTCCAAACTCTTTTTTTACTCCAAGTTGCGTTAAGAATTTACATCTATTAGTTCAGAACTTAACATTTATCAGTAAGAACAAAGGAAAAAGTTCAGCAGCATGAGTTCAGACCCGTGGGTTCACAGTTTCATCCTGAAAGGCTTGTATTAACTTTCTCCCTTAACACAGAACCCACAGTCAAAGCCTTCTTGCCCTCAGATGGAGGTAGCACCATTCTGCTTATCACTAGTGTCTACACAAGCTAGTCTTCCATTGCAAAAACTGTAAAATGGTTTAAAAGAGGGGAAAAAACGTAAAATGGTAAAACTTGTGCAGATTTTTAAGCGCAAAATTTGTAAAGTTCTATGTGTCTAAGTATACTGCTGCTCCTTTTTCACTCTGTTCCACGGCTCTGCAAAGGAGGACTTGGAGAGGTCCTTGTGGACAAGTCCACCCTAGGCTGCCTAAAGAGCAGCATGGTCAGCAGCCCAAGGGAAATCGTCCTTCCCCTCGACACACACTGAGGAGGTCACACCTGGAGTGCTGGGTCCACTGCTGGGCTCCCCAGCACAACACAGGCACGGACACACTGGAACAAGTCCATCAGAGGGCCACCAAGATGATTAAGGAACTAGAGGTTGACAGAACTAGGACTGTTCAGCCCAGACAGTAGACGGCTTGTGGTGGGGAGGGCTCATTAATGTGTTTAGACACCCCATAAAGGGGACAGACAGATCCAGGCCTTTCTCTTTAGTGCCTAGTAACAGCATGAAAAGTAATGGGCACAAACTGAAACACAGGAAGTTCGGTCTGAATTTAAAGAAAAACAATCCCACACCTGTTTTCCTATGAGAGCAGCTGCTTAGTGGAACAGGCTGTCCACAGAGGTTGTGGAGTCTTAATCTCAAACTGTTTAATTCACTGCACAAGTTAGTTTTTCTAAGAAAATGCAAAAAAAACACATAGATACATGCATACCTTTCCAGGAGTGAAAAAAGACTTCATTTCTGGAGGAAGATAGTTTTTGGTGTTACTGAAATTCTGTAAAGAAGGGAAGAATAAGAAAAAACAAAGATAAATATAGTAGGTTCTGAATTGTTCACACAATATACTGAATATTCTTTATTCTTTCTTCTTCTGAAATGTTAAACTCAAACATTAACACCTCCTTTCAAATCTGTGTACACATACATAAAATACAGATGAAGACACATACACCTTCAACTAAATTATAGCAGGAAAAAGTCTAAAGTCACAAGACTACTGCAATACAGCATAACCATTCTTACAAAAAAAATTGATCATTATCTTAAGAAAACTTAAGTTCCGAGCTATACCTTGTCAGGTTGAGTAAAATATCGGGCTGGAAGTACAGGGTCTTTAGGGGATTCCAAACTGTACGTTGTGCTCTTTGACATAATGATATTCATTGCTACATCGCAGACTGTGTAGAGTTTCTGTAAAAATTTTTTACAATTTAAACAAAAGAACCTTTAGAAGTTTATTGCAAATTTTGACAGAAACAGTAGGTTTTGAGCACAGAATGGGAAGAACAGTTTAAAATAACCATCTTGAACACTAACACTAGAGCACATCTTAAGCAGTGTTTCACAGCACTAAAAGAAAGGAGCAAAGGACAGAAACAAGGATACACCCAGAGACGACTTTCATGTCCTCCCCACCCTCCAGAATGGGGTACTCCATGGTTTGGAAGACAAAGCTAACAAATCTCAGAAAAGGTGTGGAAAAGGTAAGAAAGTTACAAACAAAAGTTTCTATATTAGGTGATACAAAAATCTAAAACAGGATCAAGGTTCGATACCTTCACTACAGAAGAAAAATTAGGGACATCTGATGCATTTATTTTTCTTCCTATGCTAATTGAAATATCACATACTTTTAAAAATATTACAAAGCAGAAGGTACTTTGCTTGATTACATAAGGAGCAAAAATTATATTTTATATATATTAAAGGTTTTATTCCATAATATTACTGAGACAGAAACATAAGGACGATAATTACAACCTCCTCGCAAATATACAAAGTCTACTGAAGCACAGAAAAACTGATATTGAAACTACAACAAAAGTGATCACTACAGTACACAGAGTATTACTTCCCACATAAATTTTTACTGAAAGGCATTTTAAAGTTGGTGGGTAGAGAAAAATGCAACTCATTTCCAGAACTAGGTCAGACCTAAATGCAATTTCCAATCCAAATACCACCTACTTCATTCATTTTTTGATCATCTGGTCCTTGAGCATCTTTAGTCTGTTTGATATTTTCCACCATTTTTCTGATAAATGCATGACTGTTGTTTTCATTTTTAGCCATCAATATTTCCAGTATGAACCACAGGCATCTAAAGGAGAAATACAGTACTCCTCATTAATAAAATGAATAAATGAAAAACTACTAAAATAAGAAAAAAGGCATTTGAAACAGAATGGTTTATTCTGGCTCTAGCAAGTACTCTGAATTTGACAGTCAAACAGTTTAACTTTAGGAAACTGCTTCACTTGAAGCAATGTAAGTAGCATGAGCAGAAAAAATGTCCTCTATTAGAGAAGGTCCCTCTGCATAAGATAGCACAGAACACTAAACAACCCATATACATTTTTCCCCTCTCAGAACATTTGAAGAAAGGTACCACCATGATTACTGTGTCCTGGAAACTTTATCAAGACACTCAGTAAATTAGAATTTCACTTAGAAAGCCAGATGACAGCAACCCTCAGAAACAAGATTATTAAAAACAGCCTTACTCTTTGATGTCCTTGAGCTGTTCGATGTCCTGGACTTTAACATAATCTGGGTCATGAGCTAGAAGGTGGATAGTGTAAGGAACAACATATTCTGGTAGGAGAGACAACAGTTTTTCTGAAAAGCAGAGGAAAAATGCATTAGAAAACTGCACACCAGGAAATGTACTTTTCCACTACACAGAAAAGGGCAAATTTTATGGTCAGCATACATTAAAGTGTTGATATATGAGAGCCTAGAATTGCTCTGTGATGCTACTGTATTATGGATCTCATCACTGATGTGCAGATGTTTCACTTGCACAAAAATCAACATTTTAAGTATCTTAGGGCTGGATACTTTTTAGCTACTTCAAGAATACAACCACAGCCTTTCCCCTCAATCCTTTCCTCAGTTCAAAGCCTGTATTCTGAGAAGCTCTGGAAAGAAGTGAGGACAGATTGCAAAATCCATGTTAATTGCAATGCCTGGGAGCAACACAATTACAGGATGAGCTACTATTCTTCTTTTGGACGTGTCATCATAGAGCCCTGCTGGCAAGAGAACAGAAAGTGCCCTTTTCCAAAATAACATAATGTAGTCAAATTGCAGTCGTGTTCTCCAAACATAGAGCCTTCCTTATCTTTTTAGGGGAAGGAAGGGACATAACCTGATGGCTTCGGTGACAAAGAAGTGACAGATTGAGTCTGAAAGGTTTGATCTCTCTGGAAACACAGAAGCTCAACTGAGTTGTGCCATCTAAAGCTTTAATTTTTTTTTTCTATCATCTTGTAGGAACTGTAACCAGTGCTAAGCAAGGTCATGTAGGAAGAAAGCCTGTCTTGCTTAAGCCTGATGGTCAAAGCTCCTCAGGAGATTCAAAAGTGAGAACTGTTGCCCAAATCAGCGTCAGAGTGACAAGCATAAAACACACGTCCCATCAGGGAACAAACACAAACTCCTGAGCTAACTAGTCTTACACAGAATGAGCTTTCAACACCTTACAGTTCAGTGAAAAAAAAACAGAATGAAAAAGTTCATATCCTAGAAGCTGGCTAGAACAAGAGACGGAGAAGCTTTAAGCCAGAGTCAAAAGTCGTTGCTCAGAGAGAGTCTACACTACCTTTTCTGGCCTAATTCTGCAGATACTGCTATGGTAAAAAGCATCGTATTTGACAACTTGTCGCCAACACAAATATACAAATGTGCCTCTGAATAAACATATGATCTTACATATTTAAGAGCCAGGAACTTGTCTTCTTCCTGTGCCCCTTCTCCCCTCCCTCCTTTTTTAAACAGGCATCTAGTTACTTGTTTGAGCAAGTAATGAGGGCTGAAACACATGACCAAGTCTGAAAAATGTGGTTTCAATAAGCTTTTATCTTTTCTGTATTAGGCTACAAATAATCTGTCCAGATATAAGTCATTATATATAATTGTATACGAAAGCTAAATGCCTTAAAATGTTGACACTGTGATTCCCAGTTTATGCATTCACATAAAATGTGCTTGAGAGACATTGCATATCTCAAAAAAAAAATGGTTGTTGCACATGTTTACAACTACACAATTGCCATGCCAAAGTCAAATCTTATTCAATCTACTCTATTTTTAAAGGTCTGCATAAGTAGGAAGAATGCACAGGCTATATAAAATATTTAGATTCAGTCATAACAGCAGGGAGAGCAGAGAAGGTATTCAATATAAATGAAGGCCCACAGAAAACCCTGACAAGTTCCAATCCCAAGCATACATCTTTAGACAACTATAGCAAGAATAATACATCTGCTACACAAAAATCTAAATCATGAGATTTAAAGTAAAAAATAAAACACAAACCAATCAGCTTTATATATATATATATTTTTAAACACAAATTCAACTAATTGAAATACAATGTACTTGATGAAGCAGTAAATGTTCCAACTGACATTCTGCTATTAAGTGAAACAGCCTCCTCTCCTTGAAGCACTGCCCTGCATTTTAGCCACGAGTTGTACGCGTAACAAGAAGAAAGGAAGAAGTGGCAAAAAGCAGTAAGTGCATCACTGTGATTTCAGTTCATTAGTAAAACTGGCTTCATAGAATCCTTAGGTTGGAAGGGACCTCTAGAGATCACCTAGTCCAACCCCCCTGCTCACGCAGGGGCATCCACAGCTCAGGGCACAGGGCTGCGTCCAAGTGGGTTCTAAAAATCTCCAAAGGAGGAGACTCCACAGCCTCCCTGGGCAGCCTGTGCCAGGGCTCTGTCACCCTCACTGCTAAGAAATTTTTTCCTAAGTTCCTGGGGAACTTTTGGTGCTTCAGTTTGTGGCCGTTTCCTCTAGTTCCATCACTGGCCACCACTGAAAAGAGGCCGCCCCCTCCTCCTCACTGCCTCCCTTGAGGTATTTATAGACACTGATCAGGTCCCCCCTCAGCCTTCTCTTCTCCAGGCTGAACAGGCCCAGCTCCCTCAGCCTTTGCTCACAGGGCAGATGTTCCAGGCCCCTGATCATCCTGGTAGCCCTGCGCTGGACTCTCTCCAGCAGCTCCACATCCCTCTTGTACTGGGGAGCCCAGAACTGGACACAGTCTCCAAATAACTCTAGTTTGCTTTAAACGTGTCCTGGGTGACTCAACTTGCTGTTGTTGGGGCAAATTTGCACCTACAATAGAATGCTCTTCGAGAGTTCATGAACGTAGGAGTGTTTAACTTCTTTATATAATTTCTAATGTACCTATAGTACTTGTTTTCCAGACCCACTTGCCACCAAGCCAACCAAACTCAAACAGACCAGAAAGAATAAATCTTAACAAAAATGACACTAATTCCAGGCCATTTACACAATCCACCCTCATCTCTATCAAGCTACTTAGTCTGAAATTGGATTGAAAAATGCCATTAGTAACCAAACAACAGTGCTCCACGTACAATTAATATGATATTTAGCCTCCAAATCCAAACATTACAGAAACATGCTACATGGATATCAGTCACGTTAATACATATAAATTAAGAAAACACATTAACCAAAGCAGATTTAAATCTATCTTTTTTGATTCTTTTCAAAATATGTGTTAAAGTAATTGCTCCCATAATTTGCTGCACAGCTGATAAGGTGGTGGGGAGGGCAGGGCAGGCATTCAAACACTATTACCTTATAAGAAACAGGCTTCAGCTCTCAGATTTTTTTTGTTACTTTTTTTTTGCTTTTTTTTTTTTTTTTTTTTTTTTTTTTTTTTTTTTTTTTTTTTTTTTTTTTTTTTTTTTTTTTTTTTTTTTTTTTTTGCTAGAATGCATTTGCTGAATGGCTCACACTGGTCAACACGAATACCCCAACGTGAACCATGTAGCTGCAGCATTTGCAGGCACGGCAGCCCAGTCCTGAGCCACCTCCTCCTCGCGCTGCCGCCCAGCTCCGAGCGCAGCTTCCCGATACCTGTCCTGACGCCATCAGGAAATCTGCAACTGCTTTCAGTTACATGAGAGTTATGCCTGCATATCCCTCCCACGTGGCTGAAAAATGACTTCAACCTTTAAGACTCACAGTCTCAGGATGACTTAAAGGCACTTGTTGAACTTTTTTTCTTTTTTCTTTTTTTTTAAACATTATTACGGGAGAAAACTGAGATCATTTCTTTTTAAAAAGTTTAATTAAGAACATATAAAAGGATTTCTCCACACACATACTCCTTCCTCAAATTCTAAAGAGGACTGAGCTATACACAGCCTGGTATGAAGCTCTTTGGCTACTATAAAGTCTGTGCTTTGTAAATGAAGAATTAAATCAGTTATTTGATAGCATCAGAGACAAATTCACAAAATAGGCCTGGTCTATCCAGCGACAAGAAAAGAAAGAAAAATAAAAAAACTCATTTCATGCAAGAGCCAAGCCAAGAATCATCAGGAACCTTTAGAAGAAATTAGCCTCCCAATACTCTTGTTCAAAATGCTTTAAACTTTTCCATAAAGGTCTGTTTCAAACATATGACTACCCAGGTATATGGGCATATTGCACGTAAGTAGTTTTGAGTAAATCAAAAGAGGCAAGTAAGGCAGTAACACTGGTCCATAACAACTCAGAGTGAGTGTGAAGATGCAGGCTGCTGTCACATGGAAGAAAAGGAATAAACTGATTCTGAAGCACCTAAAACAGAGTCTTTCACTGAACTCCATACAGCAGCTCAAAGAGCTAAGCTAATGCATTAGAGTGTCATAAAGGTTATGTAGTGTCACATAGGTTATATAGTGTCATAAAGGATTTATTTAGAGAATTCAAATAAATCACTGTCAGTTCATTTACAACAAAATCACTACATTCTGACAGTACCCACATCTAACAGTGCCTCTGAACAGCTGCTTTACGTCTGATACCTAAGCCTCAGCACGTGCACAACTCCTAACAAAACTGAGGGATTCAGAAGAGTTTGTCAAAAGCTCACAAGAAAATGCACCCTCTATGTGCAGTTTTTATCAGATATATCTCTAAGTCAAAACCACAAGTTTACGACCATTCTGCGTATGTAAACAGTAAAACAACACTTTCCCATTCTATTCCCATTTACATTTTAACAACAGCAGTTACACTGTAAAGGGACTTCTGTTTCTTACCACTGACTGCTGCGTGCTGCTTCAGGTATTCCCTCCGCACGTTTATGTTCTTCACGAGGCACTGCCTCGCGTGAGCTCTTCTCTCCTTCACGGGGTCCTTTGCACACAGTGCACAAATGGCCATATATTCTAGTGGCAGCCGTAGCCTAGAAAGGCCTTTGTGAAGTTTCTGAGCAAATATTTGTCTCACTTGGTAACATTCATCCTATTAAAACAAAAATTGTAACAGTAAGTTTTACCACTGCAGTTTCACAAGCTTTCATCAAGCCATTAATATTAGAAACAGAATAAAATTCAACAGGGTAAGATAATGGTCATATGTTCAAGAGGGTACTAAGCATTTCTATTACAACATGCACACCTGAGAGACAACACAGAGCAGAGGCAAGTAACCCCTGTGCACTAGTTGTCAAAGTACACAGTCAAGTAATATGAACAAAAATAATCTGTATATTTCAAGGCATTCTCCAGTGCACCAAGCATCCAAGGCCATGGAAGGTTTGTAGAAGTAGGCTCAGAAAACAATTATGAGACAAGACACAAAACCAGGCAGCCTGTCAAGGGAGAGCACCCTTGCAGCTTGGCACATCCAAGCGGCCAAAACTGAGGCCAAGCTACCTCTAAAGACAAAGAGAACATTAGCAGGAATAGTCAGTTATTCTATTTAAATAAAAATAACAAAAACCAGGGGGAAAAAAAAAACACGCAAATGGGTGAACCCACACTGGGTAGAACCAGCTGCTTCTCCCTTCTTGTCCAGGAGATGGGATTCAGACCCCATTCTCACTCCAGGCTCCAAGGTGGAGCCACCTTTTGCAGAGCCACCGTGAAGCCCTGAAATGTGTTCTGGAGCCAGAGCTCACTGAAGCAGCTGCAGCCACCCAAGGCTACACCATCAGAGGTCTGTAACAGCCCCTCAAGACTTACTGCCTCTCTATATAACCTGTCCTTACGGCTTTACTGCAGGCGAAGGTTAAAATAGAGCCCTCTGCTCCTGCTCGTCGGCACCACCTAAGCCCAGAGCCTTGCAGGGGCATTGAAGAAGCAGCAGCAGGCTTGTGTGGAACTAACTGGAGGGATTTTTATTTCTTTTTCTTCATCTCCTAAAGGAAAACCTTACATTCAGATACTAGTTAACTGATAGGAGTGGTGACCGAACTAAAACCAGCCCTCTATTTTTAACACCATACAACATATGCCCAGTTCCACCTTGTTGCTCTCCTAAACGAAGAAAACCAATAGGAGGAAACATAAAAATGTTTTTACTCATGAAGCTTAAGCAATCTAGAAGATTTATTCAAATAACAATTAAAAGAGCATTTTCAACAGTAAAGCTTATTAAATCTTATGTCTGACTCTAAGGTCTGCTGAATACTGAAGTGCTTGGCTCTCAAGTGCTCAATTATTTTATATATCATTCAATATGAAGCTTTGCTGTCACCCAGCAATTTGTTCTGCAGATGAAAGAGTGTAACTACGCATGAGATTACAGGTTGGGACAAACCCAAGCATAACTTCTTTTAGAAACAATACAACTACATGCATTTAATCATCATAAATTCTGTTTACCAGCACGACCTTAATAGAGCAGTGAGCAATAACAATTAATTGTGTTGTGCTCCCTAATCATTTTACACTACCCACACACTATTACAAAGCAACTCTCAAAAAAGGAAATACAAGAGCAAAGAACCCTAGCAGAACTTGTATAACAACTACAGAACATAAAAATAAATCAAGCTTCTCCTTTTCTTTAATCTATTTCCTGAAAAGTCTGCTTAAGAAAACTTGCTATAAACCAAATTACGGCATATCAGGGCTCACCTTGATACCATGTGGATGTTCTGCTTGATGACCAGGCACAGGAAGTGTTAAAAGGAATACAGTCTTAAAATATGAAATGCCTGCCTACAGGGGCCCTAACACTAAACACTCTAAGCATACATATATATATGCAAACATCTGAAAACTCAGACATCTGGATGGCTGCCTATGAGAGAAACACTTAGAAGTGCAAAATTTCCATTAGCGCCAGTGCTTCCAGTTACACTGGATGTGAGTACCTGAACTTAATGGACTGTCACAGAAAGAGAAGAAAACACCAAGATCTAGAAAAGTTATTTATATGTGACTACGTACACAAAATCTACTGCAAACCTCAGAGGGAAACAGAGGGAGATGTCCTGTCCTGATAGAGTTTAGAATCTAAACTTTGGTAAGGACAAAATGAGAAGGTCACAAAAAGACAAAGAAATGTCAGTAATACAGAGAAGAGGTACAAGAGTGATACTATATTAAGGTATGATGTTAAAGTATTTCTTATTCTTGATGATCCTATCAACTGGTTTTCATTTCAGTCTCATCTCTGTGAAAATTTCCTTCAAAAAGTTCAGGACAGATAAGCTTTGAGAGTCAAGGAAGGCAACCATGCATGTGGATACCCATATTCACGTGGATACCCATATCCACAAACAGCTAAGACAGATACAGCTGGAAAATAGAGATGCACATGAAAACAAGGAGAGACAATCAAATAATGGAGGGCAAGGAGCTTATATCTGATATACTGAGAAATGTTTCCAAACAATGAAAAAGGATTTTTGACAGAGGAGAATTGCAAGATTAACATTGAGGATATTTCTAATTTCTAGAACACAACAGATCTTATTTGTCATTACAGTAAGTGGCTATTTTTCCCCTCTTCTTTTTTTTTTCTGAAGTGTAAAAACATTTAAAATTAGTTTTGACATAAAACATCACTTAAAAGAAAGGATGAAGAGCAGAAGTCCTTTTTTGTGGTGCAAGGATCTTCGATTTCTGAATTTCTAACGCATTTTTCTTTGGCTTCATTTTTCATTTTTGTTGTTGTTTAGGTTTTGTCCTATTTCCTTAGGTTTTCAAGGCATATGGGAACCGGGGAAATGCTCTTTGCATATGGGACACAAAAGTTCAAAAGCCACACACAACACTTTATTAAACTGATACACAAGCTTAATATGTACAGTCTTATTCCAGTATATGAATGATTTTCCTGACCTAAATACATTTCTAAAGAACTTTAATTAAAAAAGGCAATTTCTCACCAAAAACAATATTCATGTGGGAGTTATTTTTTAAAATATATGCGAATCCCTCCATGATCTCTTTACTCCTCTTGGATTTACTAGAATATATAGGAGAGGAAGTGATGGCAGAGGCTGGAGGAAAAAAATAATTTCTGAAGAATTTACAGGGTTTATGAGGGAAGAACATGGACAATTTCTGCATTTCTGCCTATATTCTGAGAAGTACTTCTCCCTGACCGTGGTCTTAAAGTCAGAAGTCACATATAGTGGCTCCCTGCATCTACTGAGAAATCCTTCCTAGCTCTTAATATCTAAAGAAGGGCAACTCTCTCTGCAGATCCATGTCTCAAGTATATTCTTCCAAGATTTCAAGAAGCCGAAGTTTCAATGTCACCGAGTCTTAAGTAACTTACATCATCTTGTTTCAACTTTTAATAATGTCATAAAGCTTCTGAGATACTATTTCAAAAGAATGTTGAATTCCTTGATTCAGTACTCTAACACATCACTACTACAAGTTACCATTCCCCTACTGGGTGGTACTGGAATATTGAGCATATTGGTACACAGAGTAGAATTAGAGACCTAGCTGTCTAATAAGATGGGAAAAACAAATTCATGTCAAGTCTGAGGCTTTTGCATGAGATCAGAGATTAGTAGCAGGATTCACAACATAACGAACACCACACACACACACAGACATTTGCTGGTATCTGCACTTCATCCCCAGCTTCCTTACGTTTATGGCTAGTGCACACAGCTGGTACTGCTCTAGGGTGATGATTTCATGGTAACAGGGTTCCTGGGCCAGCTTCACAATAGCATTCCCTGCAGCCAGCCTCAAGCGAGACATATCCGGTTTACTGCAAAATAAGGACATAGATATGATGGTTAATCAGCTAAATATACACATATACATAATTGACTTAATTAGATCATGTTACATTTGCATTGTTGAGGGGAAAAAAAGTATTAAAAGCATAAAATATCATCTGAATTTTTCCTCCCCTTTTCAAAGCAACAACAGAAGTAATTGGAAAACAAAAGTAGTTTTCAAGTCACCACATTGAGGAGCTGTTGCCACAAACCCATCACACTGCACCAACAGGGCAATGCAAGTACTCCCTGGAAGAGGCCTAATGCGGCCAAGAATATCCTGATATTCCTTTATGAGCAATTCCAAATTATTCCAGTATAGACAGCTCAAGATCCACGCTGTATCTCTGCATGTGTTAAAGATAAATCAAGTATTATGACTAAATTAACTTAGTATTTCTAAGATGATGTCCAAAGGTGGGTGTGAAATACAAGTTTTTTCATCATGCTGCAAGTAGTTTTACTTCACGTGCTCACCTAAACTGCATACCCATATAGCAAAATCATTTGTTATTTTTCAGATCAATAAATGGATTGGTCTACAATCTGCTATCATATTTACAAAGGCCATCAGAACATCGAAACTACCTTTGCGGGGTCTTTACAAACTGACATCCACTTAATCTGTGCATTAATAAACTTAATTTAATGCTCAGTATTTTTTAGAAACTCATTTCAATGAATAGTCATCCATTAACCTCAAACAGTAAAAAAAAGAAAAAAGAAATTAAGGTATTTTATGCTTCCTTGTTAATAAAATATGAAAGAATTTATTCAGAAGTAGTAAATACAGCTTTTTCCTCTAATAAATTACAGCAGGAATCACATTTTATTCATAATTATAAGTAAATATTTATTGGGGCAGGATAAACAGTTTTTAACTTCTTAACCATTTGCCCTTTATCCTTAGGAACAGAAAGTCCTGTGTCTTAAATCCACTATCATTACAACTACATAAAGCATTTCAACAACAAGAATAAAGCCACTGTCAAACACAGTTAGCAGATACAATAAAAAATATCCAAAATACTCAAATCTCAAAAATATCTCATCAGGCTTTACATATTTCTCAGTACTTTATAGAAATCAACACTTTTCAAAAACACACATAAGTCATGCATAAAGAGATGACAAGACAAAAGATGGACTGACTTTCAAATAGGACAAAGATGTACATGATAAATTTTACTTCTTAAAAAGTAAAATTTTACTTTAAATTGAATCTACTTTGATAAGTGAAGCCAATAAAAATTCACTCACATCTTTGTACCCCAACGACAATTGAGCAATAATGATCTGCTCTTACAGAACAAGTAAGCTGAAGGGAAGGATAAAATTAAGAACTTTCCATCTTACTCAGTATTGGCAGTGTTAACATTTAACTCTGAAAACCTGAATCAAAGAGATTTCACATAAATTGGCTAAATCTTTAAGGAGTGTAAGTCATATTTGCATCACAGAAATATCCATAAGCATGTACATAGGAAGGAGAAACAAGACAGTGTCAGTGAGTGTCACTCTTGCAATTAAAATGATGGTCAGATCCTTCTTATTCTCCAAGAGAGATAAAGGACAAAAAAAAAAAAAAAAAAGCCACACACCACCACCCATCCATCCCACTCATCCCACTCATTTTTAATAGAGAAATTATTTTTGTTCAAAATGCTACAGTAAATCGTTTTCAAATCTAAGTTATTCTAAGACCCACAGTTTTAACGCTGGAAACAAAAAAACAAACAAACAAAAACACCACAGACCGATTCAAATGTAGTTTCCAAGCTCTTCTAATCACTATTAAAGTTATATTACCAAGGATGACTGCCTTAACTAGTTACTAGAAGCTTCTCAAGAACTATGCAGGGAATCGGACATTTATTTTCCAGTTTGCTACTCCAGCCTCTGAACACCAGAAATCCGAAACAAGAACAGAAGTGCGACCGCAGGGAAAGATGTTATCAAACAGGAGACACTTAGTCTTAATTAAGGTGGTAGGCTGCAAAGATAATCTAAATAAATGCATCTTGAAAACCCATCTGGTGCATAATCATCTACCTTCTCTCACTAGTTAACTGTTTTTTCCATAGAAGAAAAACGCCAGCATCCAATTTTGTTAGCAACATCCATGTTCCACAGGACCAAAAGCTCTTCCCGAATCTGAAGGCTTTGCTGCTATTGCATGCCACATGGGACAGCAGATCATAGCACAGAATTATAAATACTTGGGTTTTTGTAGCTTTAAGTAATTTTGTTCTTGGTAAATTCCTACTTGAGAAAAATACAGATAGCATCTCAGAAATATCTCCATTCAGGTTCCTGTCTAATACCAAAACTTTCTGCACCAGCTGGTATACCTCAATAGTCAAATACTGATTTTATGCTTATTATAAAGTAGAAATACAAAGAAGGCATATAAAATTAAACTGTTTTACTTGATCAGAAATAGAAAGTCAGTTCGATCTCAAGTCTAAAATTTGTCAAACTGCTTTTGATTTACAAAAAAATAAAGACCAGGAAGGTACTCAAGAGCTTGAACTGGTTCAGTAAAAATAATTAAACTGTTTCTGACACTAGGAAGCTTAACCTATGCATATTAACATTTCAAAGCAATTATTCTCTAAAAATTACAAATACTTCAGTCACCTATGTCAATTACTTCAAAGTGAGGTGAACAGCAGTACAAGTCGGCTGGTTTATTAATTTTTTTTATTTATTTTTACAAATGTGGCCTTGTCTTTACCTTAGATTCCGAGCTTGAATCAAGCTTTACAGTTTAATAAATCCCATTCCCTTGTACTGCCACTGAAAAGTACAGTTGTATTGATTTAGAAAGGGAGATAAAGCAGCCATTTTTATAGTTGATTGAGAAATACTCCAGAAATTGCTCCAAAAATGCATTGCAAACTTCTAACAACATGAAACACTAAGATTAGAGCATTTTATAACACCAAAACAAACGGCACTGAAAACAAGATCTCTGCAATACAATAATCAGTCTACATGAGACTCCTTTTACTGAACTGAACCCCACTCCTTTTACTGAACTATCCTTAGCAGATTACATATTATTGTAAGAAAAAGCCATGAACACAAAAACTGATTCTACACAGAATGACATCAGACCCAGCACAGCTTAGCAGGTTTGGGGCTAACCCCCAAAGCCACCTAACCTGGAAGGAACCGTGTCAGGTTTGCACAGGAGGGACCACCTTAGCAGTAATCAGAAAGGAGGCATCACCATGTTCTCAATGGGGGAAGAAAAGTGGTCCAGGCAGCGTCGGACCCCAGGAAGCTCTGTGCAGAACTAACACACATGAAGCTGCTCTCCCACATTCCAGGTGTTGGGAGCACTTGTTGGTGAAGGCGCCATGGGCCCTCACGTAGGGAGACCAAACTGCACACAGCCTGCAGCTTTCACCAGCTTGGGAAAGGGGAGATCCACTTGACAAGCTCCAAATAGATCCTGCTACAGCCTGTGGTAGACAGTACAGGCTAATGGCTGTTCAGAGCACAAAGACCAGGCAGTGATCAGAGGAACCAAGAGATCAGCACCCAGACAGACAGAAATTAAGGTGGGAAAACGAGACACCCTAACTTACTTGCATGAGCTAGCTGGCACCCCAAGCCCAAACCTGACCCTTAACACCTTCACTGCCCCTGCCAAAGAGGGCTCTGAGGCAACTGAACAGAAGAAACCATCTCTAGAAGGTTTAGAAAAGGGAGGGCAGGAGAGAGCTACAGAAGTTACTGAGAGATGCACGTCAGCGGGTGAGGGGATTTCAGGACTGAACAAGAGTATGTTGGGACTGCAGAGGACTTCCCGCAGGATGTTTAGGGGAGGGACAAAAGCAGGGTCAGGGCGAGATCGAGGCTGATAAGGGACAGAGAAGTGAGGGAAGTGAAGGTGGCCCCTGTGTAAGAGGTGTCTGACAGAGGCCTGCTTTGTGTGACAGAGGGGACGGGGGAAAGGCAGGTGAGAGACCCACAGTGTCACAAGCAACTTCAACCCAGACTAGCTGGGGAGGAACAAAAAGCCAAATACAGGAAAAAGCAGAGGAGCAGGGGGCTTTCCTTGGGCATCAGTCCTCAGAATCAAACTACCTGCACTTTTATGTGGGTAGTTATGAAGAGGCTGTCTCCCTGCTTATAAACTAACTTGACTCACTTTTTACTCTTACTGACGCAATCCAGCTGTATCAAAAAAGCTTCCACACATTTTTTAATATGTTTGGCAATCAGTAATGGCTAACAACTGGTCACTTCTGCTGCAGCAGAGGACTAAAAATTTACCACAAAAAAAATTATACTGTCTAGTGAACACCTAAAAGGAATTTCTATACTGACACTTGATCATCTTTATACATTTCCTTCTTCCTTTCCCTTTTAATGTTCCCAAAGGAAGAGAGGTTGCCCTTCAAGCAGAAGGTCCTTATTAGGTGTCCCACCTATTTTCTTGCAATATGCTATTATTTTTTGTTAGAAGTACCTCCTAGCAGCCTTTGTACATGCTACAATTCGTCCACTGGCAAGGGCAAGGGGCATTAAAAACTTAAAACCAATTTACAGCGGAAAAAAGGGAATGACTCAGTTTATCCTTGCAACATGAATAATATCCCTTCAAAGAAGGAGATAAAGCAAAGATGACAAAAATCCTGTTATATCAAAGTTACAGGGCTAAGAAAAACCACACTGAAGTTTATGTAGAAATTTGGTCCAGCTTGCAATTAGTTCCTACAGAATTAAATGAAATGTATAGAAATTGTTAAGCAGCATAATAATTTAAGTACTATTATAACTAAAATGTGTGCATTCTCTCCCAACATCTGAGACATCAAAAAGTTACCATCTGTTATGTACCTAATTTTCCCCTGTTCTGTCAAGTCCCCATCACTGTGCAATATTGTCGTTAGCAACCTCAAAGTAGATGTTCCTGATTTACTGTGGTTGTTCTTCATTCCTAGCAACCATCGAACCATCATCTTGATAGCCTGAATCTGCAAGAAATTGAGAAACAGGAGAATGGAATCACATTATGTACCTTATTTTAAAAATAATTTGTATCTTAACCATATCACATTTTCCCCCTAGTAGCTTTTATTACTGAGATTACAGCCTGTGAAAGCTGCAAAACACCATAAAGTATTGTATAATCTACTGAAAAATTACGAAGACAAACTATCCCAAAGAAAGTTTTTACCAAAAGTCTCAAGCAAGTGAAAAACAGCCTCTAGTCAAAGGCCAAATACTTTCTTCTAAAAAATGAAATCAATTAGATCCTGTCCCACGAAAAACATCTTAATTGACAGTGTAGCTATGAAATACTATAGAACAGGCCAAATAATCTACATTTGTTAGCCCCCCCCAAAATCAAAAATGAATTAAAAATGCAAAACAGTTTTAATATATGTATTGTGCTTAAACAAGCCCTTTTTCATAACATAGGTAATATTTAGATATAAAATTATTTAGGATACTTACATTACAAACATTTCATAGATATTCCAATTGTTTATCAACCTATACCAAAGGTAACCATGTCTTGAAATTGTGTTTCTTTCATGACTATTTAAAGAAAAGCCTTGCAAGTCTCCAACTTGGGAAAACTGACCTTTTCCAGAGGAAACATTAAATATTTTGAAACAAGCTTCTAGAAGTAAGAAGGATCACAGAATCACAGAATATTCAAGGTTGGAAGGGACCTCTAGAGATCACCTACTCCAACCTTCCTGCTCAAGCAGGCACACCTACAGCATGTGGCACAGGGCGGCATCCAGGCGGGTTTGGAAGACCTCCAGAGAAGGAGACTCCACAGCCCCCCTGGGCAGCCTGTTCCAGGGCTCTGTCACCCTCACAGGAAAGAAGTTCCTCCTCACCTGGAGATGGAACTTCCTGTGCTCCAGCTTATGCCCATTACCCCTCGTCCTATTGCTGGCCTATCCTGGCCAAGGATCCAGCTATTATGAAACACTGAAGAATTTCACATACCCCCTTAGTGAAAGTAAAGCATGAATTTGAAGATAAGGTTTTTCTTAGGAAAACTGCAGAATGAAAAGCCGCCTGGCTGCCTCCCTGTGCCCCGTGCTCTAGGTGTGCCTGCTGGAGCGGGAAGGTTGGAGTAGATGATCTCTAGAGGTCCCTTCCAACCTTGAATATTCTGTGATTCTGTGTGATTCTGTGAAAGGATTTAGATACTCAGATTTGAGAGCAGAGACAATAAAGGAACAGAAAGAGTATAGTCTTACAACTAGACAAAAATGTTTATCCGAATCAAGAAGACACCCTTGGAAAGAAATGTTGCTGAAGAATTCTTGTGAACAGAATTCAAGAGTTCTGCAAAAACTATGATAAATATAGGAAAAAAAAATAGAAGCTAGGATTGGAAGGAATCTCATGGTTGATGAATCCAGCTTTTTGTTTTTTCTTAAGCATAGATATTTTTGTACACATTATCTTCAAATTTTCTCTTTAGCAGAAAAAGCAATATGTTTAGATCTAAGATTGTACAATTACTGAAGCTCTACGGTTTATTATATGGAAGAGATCAACTATAAATCAAACTCAGTAACTCAAAATCATCACCTTCAGATCTCAAAGTTCTTCAGTTTTCACCTGTGAGTTGATTTTTCGCACTGCAACTCAGCTACTCTAGTACTAATCCCACTTGTAACACCGACCATCAGCAGTCAGGATGTCAGTCACTCAAGAGCTCAAAATTCACATGCAGTTTGTATATGAACAGAACTGAAGCTCATTTTTGCCTAAACCTCAATGGATCCTCCATTGAGACAGCTGGCAAGTTCCGACAAGATGATCTGGCTTATTTTAAGAATTGCTCTTTCCACAGTTGACCTGTTGAATTTCTTACTGCCACAACCACTTACAGTATCGTTACTGCTGCCCATTTTTGGAGGACAGAGCAACCTGCTAGCTCTACATGTTAGTCAAGTAAAGGGTGTTGAGTCAGCTCAACTTCTAGAACTGCCCGACTGCACTGACACAGGACTATGGTGCCTACAGGACCAGTCAGGACACAGTCACACGCTAAGGTGCACCTGGACATCTCTGGTCAGCTCCTGAGCACTCCCAGCTTTCTCTTCTCTTCCTCCTTCATCCTAGTTTACTGTCAGAGCCCACTCTAGTCTTATATCCTGTCTGAAACTCTCTTGGTTCCAGTTTATGCCCCAGGAGCCTAGAATCCTCTAAAATTAAAATTCAAGGTTTAGATTCTGTGCAACACAAAAACAGCAGGAAAAAAAAGTACCACAACGAACACAACCATTCAATAGGTCATGAATGATTCCTTCATACTAGATATAGGATGTAACACAAACCAGGTGTTTAAGTGCAAGTAAAAATGACAAGATGTGATCATTTCTTTCTAAAATGTGCAACTACTGCACAAATAGGAAAATAAACCTTGATGTAGTCAGATGAGCAAAGAACTAATAAACCAACTGAATGTTTCCAAAATTGAGTTCCGAATCAAGCGGAAAGCCCTCACTGCACTGGCAGGCAAGGCGCCCCTATGCTAGGAAGAGTTTAACAAACCTGTAAGAGAAGGTACAGAGCTTAAAGGTGCCAGAGCAACTCTACAAAAAAGAGATGAGATGAAACTGCTGCTACATTTAACTTAAACAGCAGGCTGCAAAGGTGGGCATCTTTCTCACTACAGATGAAAATGTGAAAGCATAATCTACCACTGCAGAGACTGGATGTAGAATCTAACTTCTAAAGAAAGGGATTTAAAAACAAAACAATCAGTTATAGGATTTATTTTCCACAGATTTTTTTTTTTTTTAATGTCACCCTAATTCCAATGAAAAGGATAAACTTTAAACAAATTTATACAATATTTAACTACTACGTAGAAATCGAGTGTGCTAATATCTGGCATATTTAACCGCTCCACACCAAACAGGAATGTAATGAAAATTCAGCAAGGTACATGTGTAGGAGTTTATTTACAAGAACTTCTCTCCTGGCTATCCAATTTCTCTATTCTGATGCAGCCTTTAAAAGTAGTTTCTCTTTTTAACTTTTAGAAGCTGACAAGGAGACAGAGAAAAGCAGCTGTTTCAGGAATCTTTACATTTACTATGTTAAGCATTACACACACAAATGTAGGAGATACAAAGGGCTACTTACTTTAACAAGTGTTTCAGGAGAAACTTCTTCATCTGGAACCCAAAGTTTTGTTGTCTTTTTCCCTGGAAGCTAGACCAAAGTTTACATTTTACTATACTGCTGTTGCATCACTGCAATCTGCTGTAATCTCCTGTGACTTGTTTGCTTCAATAAACAATAGAGACTTACTTACTCACGGCTTATTATTATGGCTTCTGCATATTACAGAAGTGACCAGTACAGAAGTGAGGTAAATATTCTTACCTCCCTATTCAAATATCAGCAAACTTGGTAGTACTGATATTTTTTTTTTAAAGAATATTAGTTCCTGAAAACAGTGGTTTTAGTGTGGAAGATGCATAATAGCTGTTCCCCTGAAAATAATGTTCATTTTCATTACTCAGTAGACAGGCACCTCAAGGGCCTAATTTTAGACAATAGCTTCCCTAAAGGTAGTGGACAATACCTAAGTATTTAACTTTATAATTGCTATAAATACAGAATTATCAAGCAAATTTCATAATCACAGCCTTGCATTTAAAATAGTGCATTTTAATTTTAAATAAATCATACTTCCTAAAAATCACAACTTGCTTAAGATGAGACAAAGTGAACAAAGGCAATAACAAATTCTCCCAGTTTTAACAAAGGGCAGGACATCAGTTATAGTTAACTTGATGTTTTTATAAGACTGCAGCATTAGCACTACCATCCCTTCTGTACTGTGGGCTCTCTGTTGATCTGAATAATACATTTTGCTGCAGAAAATCAGAGACAAATATATGCAAAAGGAGAAAGCAGCAAGTCTAAGTTTTGTTTTGAAGCAAGTACTTGACATGTTGATTATCTTCTAGCACAGAAAGAAGAACTTTAAAAAATGATTTAAGAAATACTTACCCTGTCATTCATCAGCAAGTCTTTAACAATAAAAGTGGCAACCAAAGACTTCAAGGGGGCAGCAAACTGATCAGGTGCTAGCATGGCTATATGACCAATGGTAACCAACGGTGTAATGAGATGCTCAAAATTGCTTGGGTCCAAACTCTTATGCAGTGGCTGAAATAAATGCAACAAATTCAAATATTACTGATAAAATCTGTGTCTGTAGCAAGTGGTCATTCTAACAGTTGTATTAACTATTTAACCCACATATTTCCATTCCAGAAAAGGAATCGTGAAAGAATGAATAATCATTTAGATTTAAAAACACATTCTTGAACTCTACAACAGACTTCCTAGGAATCACAAGGAAAGTTAAGATGACAGAAAGAAAATGCTAAACACACTTGGGAGGAAAAGTTCAGAAAGTAGTAGTTCAATCAGGACCATTTGGGAAGTAGGGCATTAAAAGGGTATTTTCTTGTTGAAGTGGGCACGGTACATCTCAATATGGCAGTTTCAGCAATGAACTATGATTCATCCTTCAAAAAGCTAATGGGCACTAACTAAAAAAGATCTTTTTCTTTTGCAGTTTTAACTAAAATCTGTTCAAAATTTCTACCGAAACTTGGTTTTCCGTAATTTTTGATAACTATTTAAACACCCTATGCAGGTCACAATGGGTACTTTTTGCTTCCTGGTTCCAAGAACAGTTCCTTATTTCAGCAGACAGTCCAACCTACCTGCTTATTTGTTTCTTGTGAGTGGTTTTTTTTTTTGTTTATTTGTTTTAGCAGACTAAAGTAATCCTAAACATGATGGACAATGGGACATTAGACACAACCTCCCTGTCCCTTGCTACTACCATTTGAGGCCTAACTGCACGGGAACAATGTGAGAGGGTAAAACATCTTCTCTAAATTTGATATAATAAAATATAAACTCTACGCCTCTATGCTCCTTACTTAAGGCTTGCAGTATAAAGATAATAGAAAGTAAACTAAATATTTTCACCTTACCTCAAATATCTGTGCAAACTGTGTTTCTTTGCTGGAAAATATGGCATGGATGCAGTGAATGGCATACTTGGCTTGACGAGGGGGTCCTTTCTTAGCTTTATGATGCAAGACTGGAAGCAAAGCACTAAAAAATAAGGAATATTTTCAAAAACTGGAAGCCTTTAAAAACATCAAGCCAGTAAAAATGTAAATATACATATATGCATGCACATGCTACCACCATCCTCTCAAATACACTAGTTCTTCTGGTTTCAGCAACTTAATAATAATACAGCATGCAAAAGATAAAAAAAATAAGAACTTCTATAATCCCACATAATAAAGAACACATATAAACACTTACGATCTTATATGAGGAAAGTCTTCTTCAATTTTGCCTCCTGTGTTTTTGAAAATTTGTAAAGCGGCTTCTGCCACTTTTTCATCATCCATTTTTAAGCAAGCCAGAAGTGATTCAAAAGTTTCAGCTGAATGAAATGAGATAGGGTGTGTAAATGAAAGCACCTGCCAAAATAAAGTAGAAGTCACGTTAATATTTTTGAAGGTTTCCTTACATGAAACACCACATTAAGATTCACATCCTGGTCCCATTTTGGAATATTTCACATAACTGCTTCACTATCTCCACTAGCAGACAGTGGTTTCAGTAGGAGCAGAGATGCAGCTGGTGCCAGGAAAGCACCATTGGGGCTACCCGCATTTCAGGGTGGTTATTTCAGAGCAGCTCTGATCTCACTAACGCCCTTCACTCCCTGCAGCACAACGGCAGCTCCTGCAGCATCTCCTAGTTTTGCCTCTCCAAAAGGAACTCAGTTTGTGTGTTCCCAGGTTACTCAGCAAGGCAAATAAAGCAGTGAGATAATTAGAACATTCACTTCAAACCCCATTTCTAACTCAATTAAAATACTTCTACAGGCATACCTGTAATCACAGGATTGAAACATGCCACTTCATACAGACATGTAGGTGTTGACCTTGGATCTTTTAAATATATTGATGTCCATTTTATAACCCATTCTTACTCATATTTGCATTTGTGCAACGGGTTTATCTCACTTTTAACTTAACATGTGTATTGGGCTAAGGAATCCTCCGCCCCCAGAAGAATCTACCAGGCCCTCAGGTGATCTAAGAAGTTCTGAATGCTTCAGTACTGAGGCCCTAAGGATTCTGAAGTCTCCTAAATCAACCTACAGTTTTGGACATCTCTCAACACCATCACATAATGAGGATGGTATGATGGCACAAATACCTGGATGTGCAAGTAGAGAATAAACTTACACCACACAGTATTGGTCAAATAAACTTAATGTTTTTACACAATACAAGTGAACTGAAAAATTCTAGATAGCAGCATTTAAAAATGTTCAGACTTTTAAAGGGGTTTCCAAATAAAGTGTGATCAGTCCTTTTCTCTCCTGAGAGAAAGAAAAAAGATATAATAATGATTAAAAAAAAGGATGGTGGGGGAAGGAGATGCTATACCAAATTGTGTACAATGCCCTCAGAAATGCATCTTGATGGGGTTTGCTGTATTAACTGAATATCAACAACTATCACACAGTCTAGAAATAAAGACGACTCCCATTTCTACAGAACTCGGGAATACCCAGTTCTGTGCAGATACTCCTTCTGGACCAGTGCTTAGGTAAAACTACACTCATGAACTGCAGTCAGCCCTACCCATCAATAAACTGCTTAGGAACCCAGTTCCAGTCCCGAGATGCTTTTGTACACAGAGCCATGTACAAAAACACACAAACAAGACAAGGACAAAGAACACAGGGAAAGAGTTCACACTCTAACGATCAAAACCTCAACCCCTGCTATCACACATGCAGTTTCTTTTCTGCTTTATATCTAGATGATAACGTAGCCTTAATGTCAGATGCATCAATTATGTATAGAATAACCTTTACTATCATATACAATGAGCTTGAAGAAGAAAAAAGAGTGTATGTATGCATAATTATGTATGTTTTTTCATTTGGATAGCTTCCACAATGATGATGACTGAAGATACGAATGCTAAGTTCAAAAGCATTTTACCAAGGTGGCTTTAGAAAGGTTTCACGTGCTCACTGATCACCAAGAGCATACTTGCCTTCAGCAATTCGAGGCCTGCCCTGATTGCCTGATCAGTAGGTACACCCTCATCTTCATCATCAGCTGTTCCATCTATAGACTTATTTACTTGCTTGATAAGAGCACTGAAGGGAAAAATTAAAGCAGTCTTATTATGTCTTATAACTCATAAAAAAGAACCATTAATAACATTTAGCCTATAACCATGAGACAAAATAACTGTTAAACATCTGTGGTAGGCGTTGATGAAACATTCCAGAGAATGTTCTCTCTTCCATACTTCATGTAGACAGTAATACTTGTTTTTCCTTACACTGTACCCTAAGAAGGGAAATGGTGATCATCAGACTGAGCCTATTAGCAAAAAATGCAGGCAGTTTCTCTGACAAAAAAAAAAAAAAAAAAGAACAATATTCAGAATATTTCTTTACACACTGCAAGTGCTATTTATAATCACTGGTAAACCATGGGAGAGATCTCCTAGTTAGGTTTTCAGTCTTTTTAGCACCTCTAACAGGATAAAAATAGCTTCCTATAGGGAAAAAAAGTTAAAGTAGTCTGATGGCACCAAAAATGAAGCTGCAATTTAGTGAAAAATTACACAGTTGGGAAAACACTAGGTCTGTGACAAAAGTAAAAAAAAATGTATTTAATGTTTTACAGTTTTACAGTTTACTAATAAGGTTTCTGAAGCAGAGGTTAACTGAAATCAAGATTCCATTGTATCATCTATATAACAGGCAAAACCTGAAAAGCTCAAGTGAACTACTACAGTTGGAATTGAGAGATAAAAATTCACCAGCACTTGGAAACTGTCTAATAAGCTGTTACGTCTCAAACACAGCTACTATTAAAATATCCACTCTGCCCATTATTTTTACCTATAGCTTTAGCAGCTCACTCATCCTTAAAATCTTAACGCCTTAACACTTATTTAAATTACTGTCACTGTCATCTAACATCCTGTATGGAATTAAAAATAATAAAGTTGTGCACTCTGAATGAGGAGGCAAAAAACTAAGCAAGGGGAAAGCAGAAGAAAACATTGTAAGTCCCTAGGCTTTTCTTTTCCATATAAACCAATACTGGTTGTGTTTAAAGGCAAAACTAGAAGCTCTAGTCTCAAACCTCACCATTAACTACAGACATACAAAAATGTACCTGATGGATTCGGTATCAATGTGAACAGGAGCAATTCTCTCCAGAAGAAACTTTATCATTTCCAAGAAAGGATTTGTTGGTTGTTTTGGGTTGCCCAACTTCTTTGTAATCTCTCTCTGCAATATATATTTCAGTTAAAGGAGGTAATCAATTGAGTTCCAAACATTTTTAAATACTAGGAGCTATTCTTACCACACATCCTTCAGCCTGTTTGCAAGAACACGTTGGGCTAACAAGCATTTCTAACTGACTTCTTATTTTTTCATCATCTTCTAGAACTTGTGTAAACTTTTTCATGAAATCTTGAGCTTTGCCTGGATCAGGAAGGTTTCCTTGAAATAAGAAAAATAAATGACTATTTATCTTAATGAGTATTGTAAGTTACACAAGTTGGAAGTTTCTTATAGGGATTCATATGCATTCGCTCAGTAAACTAACTGAAAACATCTACACAAAAACCACCCAGTTCAGGTATTCTCATAGATGCATCTACACATTTCAAAAAAACATAAAACGTTCATACTGACAGAGCTCATTTGCTTTTACTATGCTATTACATTGGTCCCCCTTTGTGCCCCTTCCCTCATTTTTGCTTCCCCCATATTCATCAAGGCTTCTTGGTCCTTTTAATAACATTAACAAAACCAATATTCCACAAAAAGAAAAAAAGAAAAAAAAGAAAGAAAAAGCGCGCGCACACACACACACACACACATATATTTTTGAGTGCTTGATAAGGCAAGTATTTAAGTACCTGATAAAGCAAGCACCAAAAACAAAAAGAGTATTTTGAGTATTTTTGCTAAATTACTGCCTCCACTAAATCTGAATTATTCATAACCAGTTTGTGAAAATCAGATAAAATTAACTGCAAGCCTTAAACAGGATATGATTTTTATTTTAAATGTGCATTTACAAGATAATCTATCGACAAGAGTATTAGTATACTGTTAAGATGCTTCATCTTTTTGTAAAATGTTAAGTAAACGTTAAGCAGAGTTGGCACAGACAGTGGTATAAGACTACAGAGCAGTTTGTTGAAAACAATTTCTAAGCATTTGCTTGGATGGATTTTTGTTTTGAAGATGCAATCTAGAACCAAAGGGATCAGAATAATCACAAAACTGATCTGATTCTATATTATATGAAAAAGTAAAAAAGTGCATTGGACACAGCCAAAACTAGCAGCAAGATTCAGATGGCCAAAGCTAGTAGCAAGATTCAGCTTTTCTTGTGATACTTCAAAAATATGTATATCCTTAAATAGTAATTTGACAAAATAAAACCACGCATTAAAAAAAAATTGGAATTGTAAAGTTTTTCTTCCTCTCACTAGTCCTAAAGCTTTGAGTTGTGGGATTTGGCGAGAGTTTACGTTACATGGATGTTCTTTTGCTTCAGAAATTTGTTCTGAAACACAAATTCCTTCATATACTCTAACAACAATACCCGCACCTCAAAAATAAGCAAGTTAAGGAACTATTTCATGTTAATTAACATCAGCTAACGTATATTCTATAATATACATTGACATAAAACCTGACTTGAGATCATCTACATTTTGAATTAATCAACAACGGTTAGAAAAGCAGCTGAAGTAACATATAATAGGCTTCACAATTGGAGATGTTTTAGAATAAGAAATTAATTCTCCTTGCAGTTGTCTTGACAGTTCTTCAAAACATACCGTTGAATTACAATTACCAAGATTTGTTAATAAAAAGAGCATAAAGTCCTTTCAAATGTTAAGAGGAAAGCATATTTCAAAAGCAATTTTAGAGAATTTTAATAGACTTCAGCTCACTTACTTGTTATAACCATCACTTTTGAGAATATAGCTTTACTGCTGGCATCTGTCTGCAAGTCAAAATAAAAAAAATGCATTAAGTAAAATGAGTACATTGGGTATTTCCACTTGAACACAGTGCACAGCGACACTCCCCTAGCTGCGTTATTGGCAAGTGGCCCCTATCGCTTAGCTAGGACGTGAGAGAGCTGGCTGTGAAAACAAACACTGCAAAGTTAATGCTAGATAGTTAAAAAAGTAAGAGAGCAATCACAAATACACTCTTTTCCTCACGTATATAAATATGAAATATTCTTACTCTTAGAATATTCTTATTACTATATTTACTAGATATTTTATGAAAACGGCAAATGTTTCTTTCCCCTCCCCATAACAGTGTTTTCCACACAAAGGCTCTTTCAAATTATAAAAAAAAAAGAACAAGCATTAAATTCCCTTTAGCTTCTCGTTGATGTATCAGTTCTAAATAGTGTTTCAGCAGTAGCTCCCACCTTACTGTAAAGAACAGAATAAGTCAACATTAAGACTATTACTACTGTAAAGCTGAACAGAGAAGACAGAGGTTAACAGTATAACTATAAAAACATTCAGGGACTATGATAGCAGTAAAATATGAAACCATAGAAGTAAAGAAGTAAAATAAGAAATAAGTAAAACATGAAAACAATTGCATTTCTAGAGGTCAATGAAGTTTGGATTTCAGTGAAACTCTCTCAGAGCTTAAAGATATTGTTCAATCCTCACATCCATGGTAAATGACACAAAACTGCTCCTTTTAATGTGCAAAAGGAAACAGCAGGGGCACAGCCATGTAAGGATACACAACAAATATATATATACACACACACACACACACACAGCTACACATTTTCTTTACAATAATAGAAGAACTTGCAAGTCTTTCTAAGAACTTACAAATAAGTAGTATTCTGCAACACATCATCCACTGCTGCAGGTAGACAAAAGTATCAAAAAACTTTTTTCCCCCCCATTAGCTCTAATTTAGGTTATTCTAGAGACAAGGAGCTTTTGTCAAATAACATTGAAGCTCAGAATATGATGGAAATTCGAGCTGAAGTAACAAACATGAATCCTTAATTGCAAAGCAAGGATAATGCCTTAGGCCTCTTCATAAAGTATTTCAAGGTAGATGGAAGAAAAGACAAAAGCCGAAACTCTTCACTGTTGTGCTCATGTGAAAATAAGTGCTGTCAAACAAGGTAGTATTATCAGGTGATTTTTTTTGATTTTGGGGCATTCCCAAGGATGGGGATTTCACCACCTCTCTGGATAACCCACTCCAGTACTTGATTACTCTCACTACATTTTTTCCCCTAATATCTAAATTGGCTTGTGGCAACTTCTGCACTTTGCTTCTTGTCCTATCACTGATAATCTCCAAGACAGTTCTCACAAACTTTACTCTTGCCTCAGAGACAACATTTACAGGAGAAGAAATAACAGTTCAGTCATCATGATTAAGTGGAGAAATGAGTACAGAGTGAAGAAGCCCATATCATAATATTAAGCTGTATTTTAAAATGTTAATTGTTTCTTTCAGTTTTATCTCCAAAAATTAAAAGGTTTTCCACAGTTCTGAATGGCCAGTGAGTCTGACCAGTGTCTCATGACTACAGCCTTCCTTTTTCACATGTGTGATAAGAACAGGGATTTATTTATATTTTTTAGGGGGTGGGATGGGGAGGGAGAGTGAAGAGGAAAAGAGAACATGCAGATGACCACAGTAAGAAAAGTTTTCCTTAAAATAATTGAGTATGTCAGATTCAAAAATATTCCTCAAAGATATTTAGGTTTAGCCAATTAGTATAAGAGTGAGATACAATGTGTGTGATGCTGATGTTGGCTTCTGTTAAAACTAGATGTTTAATTCCCTATCAGGGAATTTCACAGGTGAGAAAGCACAGCTCTGAAAACCAATGGAGAAAGCTGGAATTTCATTTTCAGCTGAAAAGCTGAAGATCCTAAGAAATTAACTCAAGTTGCAGATTATAGATAAGTGTATTTAAATTCGGTGAAGAATATAAAATACAATTACAATCCTGCTTAAGTTATTTAAGTTAGATTACTGAAATAGGATGAAGTATTATTGTATATGCAATTACTGCGCTTATGTTTTAATACAGTATTAAATTGTATTTTAAAGGCACTAAATCAGTATTATTAGTTTCACGGCAATCAATTTCATTAAAGCTATAATACAATTTTAAAAGATAATAATTTTGATTTGAGGAGTTTCTTTCTGAAAAAGAACAGCAAGCAGATACCTCAGAAAATACAAGCACACGTCTAAAAATGCAGGTACCATTTCTTCCTGTTCAGATCATTACAGCAAATGGGATAATTCAGTCACTACACTGCACTAAATGTAATTTATCTGTGGTACATGAGTATGCAGTCATATAGACGATAAAAATCGATAAATATATGTCTATGAACACAGTAACATTTTATAGTACACTCTACATACTTATATTTATTTCCTTACTTTGAAAACAGCACCACAGATTCAAGTTGAGTTCTACTTCCATCCCAAGTAACATCCATCATTTTCAATGAATTTTATTGAGTAGACACACACAGTCAGAACAACTACAAGTTTTACTTTACTGGGATATCATAAGTCCTCTACGAATGTCACCTTTTGTTCAGAAAACTTACTCAGCAGAAAGAAATCAACTGTAGTCTGACATTTTCAACACAACTTTTGAAAAGTTTCCAAAGATAAAGAAATAAGGAATTTGCTGGAATAATTTTTAAATCATTATCAAACACACATAAACATAAGATAAATCACAGAATCACAGAATATTCAAGGTTGGAAGGGACCTCTAGAGATCATC
>VZSG01000117.1:987548-1010945 GCA_013398315.1 Nothoprocta pentlandii | reverse complement strand
GTAAATTATTCATTTGGCAGCCAAAAAACAAAACAGACAAACAAAAAAAACCTCAACAACAGAAAACACACACCCACAAATACGCTGTTTTTGCTTTGAATTTTTAAGAAGTAGAACTATCCTGTTAGGATGTAGCTCCCAAATAGGAAGATAAAGTACTTCAGTAACAAAGTACTGCCACTCTCCTGAAAACTTCTAAGCAATTCTCCATACAATTTACCTCTTGCTTGAAAAAAGTACACACATTTCCTACCGTAAGCACGATCTAGTAGAATCTTGGTTAAGTTTTCAAAATATTTCATATCAATTATTGAAAGTAAGCCAGAGAAACTTCTAAAGGTGACTTTTTCTGAAATTAATCAAATGGCATATTGCTTTAAAGCAAGCTGTATATTCACTGGAGGATGAACGCAAACTGAACTTACTTTGGGCTGTTTTATCAGATCAACTAAATCCTTTACTTGATGTCGTAGTAGATTCTGACATTTCCACATTTCATTCAATGCTCTAAAGGAAAGAATATATGTGTGTTTATATAAAATCAGAAGAAGAGTTGTCAAAGTCTTCTATTCAGAAACACAATTGTCCCCAAACAGCCTTTAAATCTTTTTCAACTTCAGACTCAGGGAAGTGCTTATCATCTGAAACTCCATTGTTCTGTACGTGTCAAAATCTAAAGCATTTCTTAGCTGAGTAGTAGGAAAGTGGCTAAATTAGAATGGAACAAAGGGAGATTTTCAAATGAGTTTCATTTCAGATAACAAACTACACTGCCTTGAATAGATGAGGGAAAAAAAAAACAATAGTCCTGGGCTCATTAGTACAAGCCAACCATGACTCTTCTAAGAAGACTTCCAGGAATAGGCTAAAACAGATGTTTAAGATTTTTATCATCAAAACAATGTCTCTCTTGCATATAAAAGGCAACTAATGGATCAACAAATAGCGAGGAATGGACAAGATTACACTTGTACAAAGAGTGTTAGAGGCGTTGTTAAAAACTGGACATTCACACACTTTCTAGGAAAAAATATCATATATTATACCATTGTAGCATTTTAACTCAACTGATATGGTAAATATAGGGTATTCAAGAACCATTTTCTGGAGTATTTGAAAGCTTGGGGACTTTTACTCCTTCTATGGTATACAGAACTTTCTCCAGTCTGCCACATGGGGATAAAATACATTCAGTTTTCAAGTGGCAGAGCAGCACTAAACAGAGGTCTGGTAAAACTAAATCAATTTTTTACCAAGATACCCAAAAGTAAAACTATCCCTGGTCAAATTCACACGGATGAATGTTTTTAAGCAACAGGAGGCAAGCACTGTAACTCAAAGTTACCATAAGTAAAATACATAGTGAAGATGAAGAGGCAAATGAGTAATTCCTTCCCACCTTTAAGCCATGATGATTTCTAAATGGATGCCAATTTAATTCAGCAGTTGCCAGGTAAGCAACCTTAGCCTATGGCTAGTAGATAGGCTTGTAGGAGCCTATTCCAGCTTTTTCAGGGCACAAAAGGACTGAAGGGCACTCCAGCTTCTTACCAGATCACCGACACCTTTTGGCTACTTATGGTTAAAAGGTACAACAACTTGTTAAAAAAAATAGCCTTTTTTCAAACTCTCATTTGAAGAATATATAACGCTGTTACATTCCATTTACTGATCATTCACCAACTAGTTTAGTCCGCTGGCATAGACTATTCATAACAATTTAGAATTAATTCACAATAATTAATAGTATTATAAAACATTTCGCAAGAAATCAGTAACAGCACATACTTCACAGCATTTGAATCCAGCGTTGCATAAAGGTAGTACAAACACTTCATGCGCTCGTTCGTTTCCAGGTTGTGAGGGACCATGTACTGAGCAAAAATGCGTTCAACGAGTAACCTAAATAGAGCATTAAGCAACATAAATGAAGAAAAAGGCGGTCATAAATTGCTAAAACAGGCATACAAAACTTCGCAGCCTTGCTTAGAAATCACTCATTGCCTACAGAGACTGGGTTACTAAAAACAAAAAACAAAACAAACCCAAATGTCAAGTCACTTAGTTTCCAATAACACTCACTGTAAACTTAAAGCAAAGCACAACACATACTACATCATTACATAATTAGCGACACCCAACTCTTAACGTTAGCAGTGAAACAGTTAAATAAGACATTATTGTGATCATAATTTGGATAGGAACAAAAGTGTTTTAAATAAAGCATGTCTTTTAATGAAATTCACTAATAACATCCGGTCTGATAATTGAGGTCACTGTTGGGATCAATAATTTCTTTGCAATACTAGGCCTAAAATAGAAACAAAATCTCAGCTGTTATGATAACATGTAGGACACATTCAACACAAAGGAGGATTCAGTATCAGTTGGAAGGAACTGGATTCCTCCTCCTCCTCCCCCAAAGAATCGAATTTATCTCACTTCTTCAGAAGTGGAAAAACACAAGGACATTTGCACGGAAATTAATAAAGGCAAGAGCCCTTGATTAGTCAAGGCAGGCTAGCTCCCAACACTATGGAAGCTGCCCCAACAGCAGCGCTTGGACTCAAACCACCACATTACAAATTTACAGCTACGTTGGCATAGGCACTGTTTTCACCACAAATCCAGAGCAAAGCTCCAATTCATTGCTATTAATCACAAAGGAAATTGTAAAGGAAAATAAAAGAGGAACACACTTGGCTACAACTCTCTCAGATCATATACTAGATCAAAATATAAAGGATTAAGAAATGTCCTCATTTTATCAGTGCTTAAGCAGAGAAAAAACAATCTATGCCTAAGTTACCTCACTTATTCACAGAATTGCCTAGCTTTTAAAGTAGAGATGGACTTACCGATCATCAATACTGTTTTGATAATATATATGCAGAAGTTTGTCCTTGATCCATGAAATCTGTTTTGCAGCTTCTTTCCCTGCTTCTGATTGTAATGAATATTTCTTATATATCTGTGCAAGTCCCATCATGGCTTCTTTCCTCACTCTCCACTGAAGAACGGAAAAGAAAGAGAGAGAAAAGTACTGCAGTGTAAAAATTAAAAAGAACTTGCTCATAGGCATTTCTGATTCTTTCCCAAAACATTTATTAGAAAGTTAAATTGAATTTTAAATGCAGTATTTACTCACTGAAACAAGTATTGCATCACATCCACTGCTGCTACGCATTGCAAAATCACTAACTGCTGTGCATATATATGTGTGGTGAATTTAATTTTAATTTATAAGGCAAGCTAACAACGTTTCTCAGCAATCTACACTGAATACCTGCCATTATTTTTATGGTTGCAACAGGGGAAAAGCATGTCACCAAAATGAGAAAGAAATAGAACAAAATAAATCACCAGCTGGTAACAGCATCCTTGTTGACCAAGTTCTAACAACAGCAGCAAGTCACGGGAATTTTGCCGAATAATGAACATGAATAAACTAAATCAGGGATATTTAACTTAGAAGGCTACTACACTGGCGTGCACCTATGAAAACATCTAATTTGAAGCAGGCAATCTGGCTACCCCTGACAGTAGAACATTCTTCATTAGTAATCTAAAATACATTTTGAATTCTGCTTTCAAGATCTTGTAAAAGAGTTTCAGAATGTGTCGAAAGCATCATTTTACCTAAAAGATATTATTATAACTCGATAAGATGAGTGACATTGTTTTGCCTCAGCCTAATATAATTTTTCTTTTTCTGATCATAGAATCATAATGGTTGGAAAAGACCTTTAAGGTCATCAAGCCCAACCATAAGCCCCTCACCACCACGCCTGCAAAACGCATGGCCCTAGGTGCCTCCTCTCTCTGCACGTTTCTTGAATGCAGCCAGGGCGGTGACTCCACCACTTCCAAAGGTGGAAGGCAGCCCCTTCCAAAGCTTCACCATATCACCTTAATGGACAACACAGCTCAACAGAAAATACAACATTCCAGCTAAGGGCACAGATAAATCCAATGCAACAGCTGGAAGCAACAGTTTTATACCATGGTGCAACATCACTTTTGTTAAGCGCCCCTGAGAAACATCACATAGCCTTTTTATTAAATATTATGCAAGGTTTAATTGAACAGAGAAGTTCATACATGTTTGTGTTATATTTGTTTTCACAGCTAAAATTAGATATTAGAATTAAAAATGAATTTGGTATTTTTAAGCAGCACTAAGACAAAACACATTGAGCTATAATAAGTTAGAGGAGCCTACATGTGTAATACATAATTAGTAGTAAAATGTTTGTGTCTTACCCGCTTGTCCAGTGTTCGTTCTCTGACAAAATTGAGCAGGTGATCATTGACAAGCAAAAGATCTTTTTTGGCAGCAGTAACTATGGAAACTATAACATCATGCCTAATGGCCTCTTCAGGATCATGTGACCTCACCTTAAGATATTCTGAAAGGAAACAAATTATAGAATTAATTACAGTTTTTGTTGGGCTATCAGACTTGGCATCTGCAGAGCAGAACAGCTAGTAATACAGAACTTGGTATCTGGACTCAACACGTTCTAGAAGTCTTCCTCCAGGCTGGAGGCTGCTCCTCCTGCAGGCTCTATGCCCTCTGGTTGTTTTAAGCACAGGAATTGCACTCCTGAACACAAACTCTGTTTTCACATGATCCAAAAGGACCCTAGTTCACATGCTCCAGGAATACACCCCAGCGTGAGTCAAAGCACGGTAAGCAGGGGAAAAGAAAAGAGAAGAGATCTACTTCAAAGGCATGCTCCTCCACCAAGTCAAAATGTGTATTTAGATATATCCTAATTCATTCAATTTATCTAAAGTTTCAAGGCTATTTTAGGATACTGCTTCCTATTTTGTACCATCACTGATGCAGTATCGATATTTTAATGTTTCTGCTTACAAATGTCAAACAGTTTAGTTACAATCATTTTAGAAAGAGTGACCAAGGACAGAAGATATGGAAAAGTTCGCTCATCTTTTTTGACATGAATATTTCAGCTTAATTTAGAAGCAGTACATAAATGCAAACAACTAAAAATGGTCAAGATCACTGTGGCTAACATTAAAAGGTGAAAGGAGATGCAAGATGAGGAAGGGGAAACAGCCCAGAACAATGAAACATCCACAGCAACTGAGAATAACTTGAATAAGGGAATACAGCAGGACAGCTCTAAATGTGCTCTAAATGAAGTATACAGAGGTCACTGCACACTCAGGACTGTTCAATGAGTGACAATTTTCAAGTCTCATCCGAAATACTGATCGTTAATATTCTGGTAATCAGGACAACGCTGAAAATCCACATCAAGGGATAAAGCTTTGAATTTCTAAGCTACAAGATTTGAAACCCAAGTATTATTTAAGAGAAGTTCGCTTTGACTCTCCACCTCACACCCCCATGAACAGATTGGATCTGCAAAGAAATATAATGCAGTCAAAACACTGAAGAACAATCCCATTGCCAAGATGCTCCTGTTAAAATACTAGTGAGTGGCAGTTACTTTTTGGAAAAACTGACTGTGTTGAGTGCTGGGAGGGGAAAAGGAAGTGGGGCAGGCAAAAAATGACATTTCCCAAAGGATACCATTAGAGGGGGCACAAAGTCCTTCAGCAACAAGAGAGAAAAAAGAAAGGAAAAAAAAAAGAGAGAAAACTTGGAAGGATATTTCTGATAATAAAGGAGGAAATGTCTTTACCATTCCATTTACCATACCATTCCAATTGTCTCAAAACAAGCAAACAAAGAACACACAGAAATGAAACTCTAAGAAGGTTCTGGCTGGCCTAACTTAGATGCCGATCTTCATAATTCTTGGCAAGCGGATATACCAAACATAGAGGACTAATCCATACATGTAATATACCCTTAAACTCCCTGCTTAGAGGGGGGGGAAAAAAAAAAAATCAGGTAACTACAAGAAGTGAGCATGAAAGACAACGTTCAGAAAAAGAGACAATCTTCATTAAAAAACTGGAAAAAAAATCCAGTCTAATTATGTTTTTATAATTATCAGGAAGACATGCGGAGCAAAAATATCAAATGCTTTTCTATGTACTCAAGTTTTCAGGTCTTAAATTACAGGCAGTGCTTGCGCTGAAGTCTTAGCTCTGCACCCAACTTCTTAAGTGCCACGACCCTGGTCAGCCAGGTTGCCTTTGCCCTGTCTCATGGGGCTTTAGGAACATAGCTACTATAAAAAGGAATATTAAGGTATTTGTGTGTATAGTCCCCTAGGCTGAGAAGAAGCATCAGCCTCTGGGACTTAGCACTCTAGCCTCAGCTGTTTCCACCACATCAGATGACGCTACTTTACAATCGCAACCAACCTTTCTGACTTTTCCAGCAGACATAAGAATAATTTTCTATTTTAATGCTACATTCAGTCTGTACCTGTTAAGTCTTTTGCTAGATCAGGATGGTTCATAAGGCAGTGGCTCGCAAATTTCACACATTCGAGCCGAATGGGTACATGGATATCATTAAACCTATTTGGAACAAGATAACACATTATATAAACCACATCCACCAAAGCAATTATTTTATTATTACACACAGCACTAAAATGGCAATAATCAAAGACTTGTATTCCAAATACTCTGGAGTAGTTCTCTTATTTCCACTTATGCCATCATAGCCATATAATAAACAATACAAACTTCAGTAGAAACAACATAGTCCTACATGTTTCATTCTGCTTTTAAAGAGCATAAATGATTGCTAACAAATTGAACACACAGACCAAAGTTTAAGGCAGCATAATCTAATCTGTTTCAATAAACAGCTTGCAGCTACCTTCTTGTAACTTCCTCAAATGCTCAGAAAACATTTTTATGCTTCCAATATACCGTTATACACACAAAACAATTCTGATTTCATAGTGTTAAATCTGATTGGTCTTTAAAGTAAATTAATAAATATATCCTGTGCTCACACAATTAATTAATATGTCAAATGAAGTTCTCTTGGAAATCTCCTGGAATCCATGAAAAACTACCAGGAACCCTTATTTAACAGTAAGGTGTCTCTCAGATTTGTTTTAATTTTTGTAATGTTCTACTAACATCAACTGTGTATCACTGACTTAAAAAAAAATGTGTTTTCTAAACTAAGAGAAATTATGAAGGGCTCTTTTATAAATATATCTATTATTACCATTTTACCAGAATGTCATACAAGTCTTAAATCTACAAGAGTAAAATTTCTCTAGAAATATCCTCACTTTTATATGACTAGAAACTAAGAATATTCTTAAACTACTACATTTGTAATAATTTATGATAGTTCATCTCCTTTAACCAATATTGGAAGCATTTTCACCACAGTAGCCAAACTTAAGTTTCCTATTTATTAGCACCACCATACATTTTCTATTTCACACCGGCAGTATATTTCAAAAAAAACAACTATTTGTTTTGTTGTAAATACTCTAACATTTTAGGCATTTCAGCCATTTCATAAAATGAAAACAGTGAACAAATATTCTACATAAAAACCTTGGGATCAACTACATTATCATCCGATTGCCATTATCCTTTGGTATTCTTAAAATTAACGCAAAATTAGTTTCAATAGCATAGCAAGAGTAACATCATTCTTTGCAACAGCAGCTTAGAGAGTTGCAAAAAAAACAAGTTTAAAAAATGATTTCATTTTTCATCGCACTCTACAGAATCACAATGCCAATTCTAGCATTACCTGTCAAATCGCAGGTAAAGCAGCAAAACAAGATTCATTTAGCTACATTACTTACTTAAAAAACACGAAATTTTGAAAAATGGTGAATTATACTTCACAGTGTTTTTCCTTCCTGAGCAGGGAACTAAAACAGCACATACCTCCCCAAGTAGCACTGCCAAAGTGGCTTGTTTTGAGATGCCAGCTCTGAATCCTTTGCCCCAAACATTTTGGCCAGAAGTTTTACAACCTGCAGGCGTTCTTCATTGTCATTGCTCTGGAAAATAAACACATTCATTTAAGTCTTACACCACTGTTATACCAAAACATATTTACTTCTTCAGAAAAATTCTAATGTAGATCCATAGGCTCATCATACATACGCGTGTTCCTCAAGAGAAAAGAAACTTCACAAATACAAGAAAACAAAATAATGAAGACAGTGAAAATAAAAGGAAGTGCAGAGCACCTGTTGGAGAAAAAAAATACTGAAAAATATTCAAATGCAGGTGTTACTTTAACTCAGCCGTTCACTGATGTTGCCAAGAAATCCTTGACCAAGGATACATGCCCATACAGACTTAAATAAATTCAAGTACAGCATCAAGAAAAGAAACAACTCATCTACTTTTCTACAAATAAAAGTTGACAGTACTATAGCAGTGTCCCAAGCTACCCACTGCAAATATGAACTAGAGGTTTGCAGACTCTGAATTCTGGCAATAAAGTAATTTCATAGAAAACTCATAATCAAGTGGCTCAAATATTGGACCTTCCTTATCGTGACACATTTTCATGAGAAACTATTCACCACATCTCTAGGAAAAAAGAAGGAAAAAAGTTTTCAGAAAATGGGTCCTCAGATACAAAAAAAAAAATCTGAGGCACAAGATCTCCTCTCTTCTGACAATACATGTGTATTTTTGAAACACTGGGTTACAGCACATGCTTTTCTTCAATACTTAAAATTAGCACCAATGTAGAGATAAAATGTGACCTTTTCCAGTCTATTTTGATTAGTATCAGTCTGCATTCCACTTGCTTAAAAGAAGACATTCCATGAGAAATTTAAAACATATTTGGAAGGGTGTGTTAATATTGCTGCAATTAGCAGGTACTTGCAGTTCACCACACTGCCTCCTTTGCATACTGGGCCCGGGGAGTTCACGACCACACAACTCGGCGCAAGGCTTGTTCAGAAAGGGCACAGCACAGACAAGGTGATGTTAACGAGACACCCTTCACCTCTTCTGTCACCTTTCTCGTATAAAGGTGTGGGATTTCTGAAACATTCTTCTATTCCATCACATTTAACAACCTCATTAGTTTAACAGCAGCCTTTCAGATTAGGCCCCATGAGCAAAAAATAAGAGCTCGGTGTGGTTGTCATCGGAATCCCCTAACAGGGCACCTCAGGCTCTGAGATCAATTAAAAGCACAGGCAAAACTCTGAAAGTAACGGAGCAGAAAAAATAACTAAAGGTAAGTATATCAGCATTTGAGATTTCCTATCTATACAAGAGACTACACTTCTTTTGAAATATATTTTAGTAACTTCTTGGTAGTACAAGAGCTTTGTACAACTTCCTGCTCTTATGCTGGAGGAAAAAAAAAAAAAAAAAAAAAGCATTTTTTCCCCAGATGTTTGTTTCCCCGGAGTTTGGGATTGTTAGGTTCCATTGCAGAGCCATAAGAGTAAGAATTGGTTAAGAACAGTGATCTGCCCACAGCCTGCATCAAATTCCATTCCCCGAAATCCCATTCACTGCTAATTAAGTCAACAATATTCTAAAGATACAAGGTAGCACTGAATGTCTCTAGGTAGTTAACACAGATCTAGAACAATGTTTCACTGTGACAGGAGAAGACACTCACTTAGCTACGTAACTAAAAACACAGAAAAATAATAGTCATAATATTAATATGTTTAAAAAACTCACATCATTAACAAGAAGCTTTCACCCTATTAGGTGATACATGCAGTTACAAGACAAGCCTACCATGACCATGTTCCTAGACCTAGTCACAGAATATTTGTCATTATGGACCAAGAGGATGAGCTAATTTCTAGATTTGTACCCAGGAGATGGTTTCCTTGAGACATTCTGTAAGTTACTACAGACAGAAATCAATGGGCCACTGTTATTAAATGAATGCATCACCACTATAGGCTATTGCCTCTATTCTACTTACATCTCTACCTACTAGGGAGAGTAGGGGAAGAGAATCAGCAGGAGGTGGATCATAAGTGAGGAAAAAAAAAAAAAAAAGAATTCTTCTCCATCCTATGGCACGTTTTGTCCTTGCCCATGTTCCCTTTCATCATTTCTCTTAGATGCAATCCATGACCCAGCACTCTTAAGCATAAAGAGCCTTAATAGGGACGTGCCAAAAACGTGACATTTTCAGCTTCTGAACATCCAGCTGCCAAGACAAACACTCCTGCTCCTCTGCCTAGATATTATGGGCTGTCCCTAACACCAGCTGAAGCTGATCTAAATATTATGACTAGCAAGTCCAAAAGACAGTACTGAGGATCTGGAGGACTTGGGAGTAGAAGTGGCCACAAGACAACTTGGTCAGAAGTTTTAATTAGCATGCCCAGAAAGAAAGGCAGCTCTAAGTATACACCGACACGGTAATGACTAAGTAAACAGTTTCATAGGACAGTAAAATAAGATGACCTGTAATCCATTACAGACAATTCTCAAACACTCTGCTCATGAGCTTGTCATTTTCCTGAATGTTACACCGAGAGCCACTTTTAATAGTATCAGTTCCTAAAATTCAGATATCTAATTCAAATGCAGCAACAGTTTTCTTTACAAGTTCACCTACACAACAGGACTTTCATCTCCACTCTCTCCTGCACTAGTAATGCTGCTGTAACAACGTTAGCTCTCTAAGCACACCACTTTAATGCCAAGGTTAATGACTGAACCCCCTCCAAGAGGGAAGTTAAATGAATTCCAACAGATATTCTCCAGCTAGGCTAACAGCCTCTTTTTGACAAATAAACTAAAGCTTTTAAAAGGAGGAGAGGAGCAGGATTATTTATCCATAAGAAATGACACTGCCACATGACAACAGAGAAGCTTTCCCTCAGAAAACACTCACACTGCAAAGGGTACCTAGTTTGGCCTGTTTGGTACAGGGCATCACACACACCTGATCCCATTCCAGTTCTCACCAAGTGCCATGATTAAAAGATTCCTGGCACAGGCAAAGCAGGAAGAGCAACTGCAGGAGGGATGGACACAGAGACCTATGTATTTGAAAGAACACCAGGTATTGCCAAGGAGCCCCTGGGTCTGCAGCTGCAGCCATGCGCACACAGAGCCGAGCCCGGCACCCCCGGCTGCTCCGACACTAGGTGGCCACACTGCTCAGATCCAGCGGAGGCTCCGCAGCGGGACCCGGGCGCCCGAGCGCTGTCCAAGCGCCACAGTAACAGCTTCATAACCACTCCGTGTGTGGCCAAGTATTTACTTGGTCACTCACAGCAAAGCTCTTGGATTCTTCCACAGTGAGAAGGGACAGTGCAGAGCTTCCCCAAGAGCCTGGGCCCATGGAGATAAACCAAGAGGCTTCGGTGCTGAAGCTGCAGAGATGTTAGGGTCAGACAGCACGAGCTGGGTGCTGTCAGGGATGCGTCGGCAGCCCCACAGGTCTCTGCTCTCCTCTCCAAAGCCTCTGAGCCCCAGAGGCTGAGGCCAAGGCACTGGACTCCACAAGCCTCTGCCTAAATACCCACTGCACAGCCCAGAGCCTGAGCTCAGGCCATAAAACTTTAAAAATTGCATATATGAATATGGATGCAGTTATGTATCAAATGCAGGAAAGACAAAACCATCTAGACAACCTCTGAGTGATATGCAGAATTAAGGTTCATGTTTACTGTATCAACCTTAACTAACCTGTACTGAAAGAGACAGCTCTGCTCTCCCAAACTTCAGGACGGGCTGGAAGCATATTTTTCTCCTTCACCATCCACTTGGCCCAAGACTGTATCAAATCAACAGATTCCCCTATCCAGCTTTTCTCCAAGCACACAGTATCAGCCACCTTCTACCTTATGCTCCCTTTGTGGTCACAATCACTGAAATCTCATTCTCTCCACTGGCTTACAGAGTTTCAACACCCTATTTACCCGGACCTGAATTCCAAACGTTTGGCACTAGCAGCTCTTGAGTGTAAAACCATAACTATGGTTGGAGCAGGAAATACTCCAGCAGGTCTCCATAAAGAATGAACTTACACTGAGGTCAGACAAACCCACAGACTGACTGTATTTCATGAATATTTCAGAACATTTCTCTTCAAACTATCCTTTTAACCACAGAAAGATCTTTTAACCACAGAAGAAAGATCTTAATTCAAGCCAAGGCTCTTCTATTCTAAACAGAGCTTCTTCCTGTAAAAGAAGGGTCAACCTCCATGGGCAGTCAATGACAAGACATGCATATATTATTTCTCCTTTTAACTTGGACATCAAAACCATATGAAGCAACCAGATGATTCATATAGTAGCTATACCATGCTCTCAATTTCACAAGCTGTACTTGAGTTTAACATATATGAAAGGACATCAAAGACCTTACAAAAACAATAAGAGCCTAACTGTAAAAATTTACATGTCTGTTGGAAAAAACATTTTGTTACGAGTGCAATAAAACCATCCAACACGTGAGCCACCTTATCTTTAATGGTTTAGACCACAAGATAAAACTACATAGAGATTAAAACAACAAAATACTTATTCATGAATTGACAGTTTCTTTAGTTGTATGATTTAAAAAGAAAGAACAAAAACACAAAGATGATAAAGGTTCTTAGAAATTGAGAGACATGAAGGAAACGTGGAAATCCTAAGCACCAAAAATCACCCAGCTAATGGAAAAACACCAAAAATGTTGTGGGGGGAGGAGGGAGAGAGTGTGTGTGTGTGTGTGTGTGTGTGTGTGTGTGTGTGTGTGTGTGTGGAGGGGTGTCAAAGAGCTGCAGCAGTTTTGGAGGGTGTCTGAGATAGGGTTAATCTACTAAACCTACAGACCCCACAGGACATGAACAAGAAGCCTGCATTCAAATACAGAAATATGGCGAGTGAAAGGAAGAATTCAAAGGGGTGAGGGGAGCACGCAGCAGGTGGATGATCCAAGAAGCTGCAATTTGAAGTGAAGTGCAGCGGATGGAAAGGTTGCTTTAATTATGGCTATGAAAGAGGATGTGGCATCAGGTAAAGTGCCCTGAATAACAGTTTTGACTGTAAAATGTAGTGAAAATGGTAATCTTTCTCCATCTAAAAAAACAAGGATTTATGGCTGAGAAGAGACTACCTTAACACATAAACAACAAGGAGTAAATTAAATCCCACTTCTTTCAGAAAAGGAGGAATGTGCAAGACAATATAACCACTAAAACCAACTCATCTAAAAATCCAGGAAGGGATGTGAACAAGCCCAGGAGGGACATGAACAGTAGTAAACAATAAAATAAGATCTGGCAATAGATTCTGTAAAACCTGAAATTCATTTTCCATAGTAAAAATAAGTATGAATTTAAATGATCACCTGCTCCAATTAGTCCTTAAGTTAGATAACACATCACTTAGCAACTTGTAATACAAAACATTCCCTTTTCCAAAGGGAATGTATTTTTTTCCACAGAAACCCTGCAGAATGACAATCAATATTATTTGACTAATTCTTCATAAGAGTATCGAAGTTTCTTCCTCCGCTTGAAGATCTATATACTCTGAAAAAATAGAAAGACAAAACCAAGAATACCTACTGAAATAGCCTTAGTCTTAGTACTAGATGTCCTTTAGACATAAGAAATCAACTTAAATATGTATTTATCTTGGATGTCACTAAAGGAATAAATACAAGAAATGCTTCCACAGTCCAGTTCTCTGTTTCTGCTCTTCAGAGGCCGTTCATCAGTTTCCATCAACATGGAGGCCAGTTTTCCTCCCCCCAAACAAGAACACATACACACACACAGGAGGTTAATGGGTCTAAAGTCTAATTACTATGAGTACTTTGAGAGTTTTGCTGAACACAAAAGATGCTTTACACATTAGCATTAGTTTTGTGCCCATAAAAGTCTGTGGTGACCTTGTCAGTATAAGAGCATACTAACAGTCAAAACAGATACTCTCCATTTATTTAAGACACAGATAAGAAGCAATTACCTTAAGTTTGAATTCAAGTTGTGGTAGAACAGAAAGCAAGAGGTGACTGTCAATATTGTATAACTCCAGAATTAAGTCAAACACGTGCTCAGACAGGTCACTAATTGATGTTTTCCCAAGCATGAGAACTTGATTGAAAAACTGCAAAGTAAAACAGAATATATAATCAATATCAAGAACAGCATACACAGTCTTCTGGATTCTAAGCTTCATTTCCACTAAAATTTACCTATCATACAAAATAATGTATTTTTTTACAGTAATAAAAGGGATAGTTCAAATTTATATTATTCTATTTTATATTCAAATTACAGATAAATAAAAAGCACACCAAAATGTGACATTCGCTTTACCACAGCAAACTTACAAATTATAATTCAAACAGCAACACAGCCTTAGAAGAGTTGCAATATGTCAGATCTTTTTATAATGTGACTGTATTTAAAATTATTTCACCATAGAGCACAATAATTTACTTTAAAAGCATTCTAACCTTTTAGTCAAAACAAGACTTAAACAACTGGCTAATTATCACACGACTCGGTTGACACCTTAAGAAGTTTTAAGTGGAAGCGTAGGAATTAATAACTGACTATGCCAGAATTTATGTTTAAGCAGTGCAAAACAGCTGTAAAGCAATTATTCTTTCTGCATAATCTTGATGGGTCCGAGGCAAACTTCACATTTTCTCTTGCAGAAAATATTTTCTAATTGCAAGTATTAATTACATACTACTTTCTACAACATACTTACACAATAAAGGGGAATGGAGCAATTAATTGGAATTTACTCATTTCTATTCCTAGCAGAAAAGACCTAATTTGCAAAAGTTGTCTTTTCTTTGGATTAAAAGTGCAGCTAAAGTATGTGACTAAATAAGTTACACTATCTCCATATGCGAGTGAGGTGGCAGAATACATTTAACTAGCACTGCAGTTTCTTATTTCCAGATGTCAACAGATGAACGTTAACTACTCTGTGCCTGACAAGGTTAATCAGGCCAATAAAGACACTACAAACATGGGGCAGGGAGAGGGCAGGGGAAGAAGGAATGGTGACAGGGAACAACAAAAAAAATGCACATTTTTAAAGTTATCAAGTGAATCCCAGCAGGTGGCACAGCAGCAAAAAAAAAAAAAAAAAAGTCGGCAGTTCCTAGTAATCTTGACTAGCAAGGACTGATAAATACATCAGCTCCCTAGATGCTAAGGCTGCTCACTGACTTAGAGAAAGGCTCTGCTTTCGCTGGTGAACACATAGTTGCCTAGAGCATAAATGTTTCCAGGTGGGTAATTAAATCCTACTGTGTCCAGTACATTTTAAGAAATAAAGCTACTCTTAAAGCAAAGCAGAGTTGCGGGTAATGGAGAACAGAGGAACACGGGCACACGTTCTTCACAGAGGAAGATTCTTACTGCAGAGCAGCCTCTTTTGGTGCTCCATCCTAGGACCACAAAACCTCACCCCGTTGTAATCTAGCACTACAGCTGCACAGCAGTGGGTTCGACCAACATGCTTGGGGTGCAAGTTTTCACTTGAAGAGGACACTGTCTTGACCTTAGAAGGTACTTGCTTCCTGAGCTTTCAGACTTGTGATGCCCATGGTGCAACAAAAAGCATCAGAGATTTTTCCATTGCTTTTAAGCCCTTCCTTAAGGTTTGGTGTAGCTTCAATAAGACCTGCTAAGCCCTTCACTCCAAAGGTTAACATGGGATGGAGGAGAAGGAACAGAAAGTTTATTCTGTTCAGGAACTTTAACTTGGAACACTCAGGAACTTTAACTGAGAATATTCTCATCTGACTTTTCCTTCCTCCATCCCTCTCCTCTCCTGCAATGTCTATGAGGGCTTCTCACTGAACTCACCTGCTCCTCAGTCCATTCATGGTTTTTCCTTCCTACTCTCCCCATCCTTAGATGCCAATTTATCCTTGATACATAATAAGTACACTTTAATCTTCCAGTCACATAAAAGAAGAATTAAGCATAAGGTTCTCCCAAGAAAGCAGAAAGTAAACTGCTCATTCCATTTCAGAAGTCAAAATGTTGATGGCTTAATAACTTCTACATAGTAAAATATTAGACTTAAAGTTAGGCAGCATTTCCTTAACATAACAACTATTTCCTAGAAGACACAGAGCTTCTAAAAGTTATCCAGGTCTATTTGAACATATGTCATTTACCCCATTTATTTATTTAAGACAGTTTCATCTTTGGAAATTTAGTGATCTCCTCCATATCTGTTTATGGTCTTCACTTACATTAGTAATGTATGGCTCAATTGCTTGAGCTGTCCTCTTCAGCAGAGCCTTTGCCAAATCATAGGCTTGTTTGTTTAGGTTCTGAAAGATAAACAAAAAAAGCACATGTATTAATTCTAAAAATAAAGATGATTCTTTCATGTAATGATAATTTCATTTACTAACATGTGGCAAACTTAAATAAAGAGCCTCTTTTTTTAATGTTCCATTGTGAAGATAATATAGTCAAATAAACTCTAGTCTAAATACTATTTTTATCCAGAATGGCTTTGAAATCTCCATTAACAAAATTGGGAACAGTTTTTTCCGGCAAATAAGGGCCTGTTTTTCAGATGCGTTTCTGAGCCCAACGCCCAACAACGTGAATTCCTGCATCCTGCTGCCACTCCTTATCACTTTTCCCAGCTACCAGAAAAGCCCTGTAAAACACTAGAGGCATTTACAGCCGTAACAGAGCATTTTCTTGCCTGCACATACTTTGCTTCTGCGCAGCTACCTGAAAGAGCAAGATAAAGTTTGCAAAAGGATAGAGAAGATCATGTCTGTAATCCTAAAAACTGCACACAGGAATGCAGGCTACTGAACAACAAGGGGAAGAAATGAGTGCTTTCTGTTAATATAAAACAAAAGAAGTTTCTGATTTGCCTATTAAGAGGAGTAAGTTAAAGTCAGGGGCCTGCAGTCAAATGGACTGTGATGAGTTCATTGCAATCAAAGCCACTGTAGAAGGTGAATAAAAACTCCAGTTCTGGAAAGATACGGGAGACGCGTACATGCTAACACAGAAAGTCATTATTAAAACCAAACTACAATGAATTCTGCGTTTTTGTAAAAAGCCACATGTAAACCCTAGACTTATGAATAAGGCTAACACATCTATCGGAAAAAAATGAACTTTAAACATCACAACCCATCATGAATAGAAGAGATACAAAAACTAAGGCTAAGTTTATGCTGGTTTTATGTTGTAACAGTCAAAAAAAATAGTTCAGCAACAGGTTTTTTCCTCTGGTAATTTAACGGATCTGGCTTACTTAAAATTCTTTTATTCTAAAAGCCAATTGCCATTATCACACTTAAGAAACAAGTCACAGTACCTTCCAGTAGATCAAATCATAATCAAAGGAAAGCCACAAATCATTAAATTTAAACCATTAGCTAAGTTGAGCCACAGACTAAGCCAGCTTTAAAATGCTGAGTCTAGACTCTTAGACCAAGTTGTTCTATCACACCAAGACTGACCTCTAATGATACCTTTCAGAGATGCTCAACATCAGAAACTTTCATCAGAAACTTTTTGTTCATCTTTATTATTAACGATCACTTCAGCAATTTTTCCCAAGGAAAAATATATCAGTATATGTGTTAATTTTGGCTCCTGTAATTTATTTTTCCATTTCTAAAGAAGAGGAGAGTACCATCATAGGCACAGTCTGTTTACAAAGCTGTATAGTGTCCACCACAGAAATGCAAGTCTCTGCGAGACGGGTTTTCCTTTACAGCTAGTGTAAGAAGGTCTCTACCTGCAGCATCTCCTTTCTGTTATTTAGCCACATATGTGCTATTCTGGAAATAAAAGGCACAAATAGTAATAAGAAATGTTCAGTTGTTGCTCTGATCCTTCTCAAATTCCACAGCTTTCCCCCACCAAAACACAGAAAGCTGCTTTCAGCCACGTAGGAATGAGCTCTACATCTTAAGAGCTGACTTCGGTGTAAAACAAGTCTGGCCAGCAGGGCTAGCAGGGCAAAGCTGCAACAGACACATCTGCTCCAATTCAAAACTCTTGTATCTTCAGCTCTCATCTTCCACACTGCTGCAGATATTCAAAAAAGTTGCCATAATTTTATCTACACAACTACTAATAAAGAAAAAAAGTAATAAAATGAAAACCTCTCACGCACAGCCTTAGGAAAGGAAAACTGAAAGAACTGAGATCTTTCATAATTAAGCTACTACAGGCCAGGCAAAACACCTCCCAAAGCCTTAATCTGCACATAGATAAATTCTGGTGATATTTGTAACACTGAATAAAGTATTTGCATTGCCCTGCATTCTTTCATTAGACACACACACAAACCACACTGAGAAAAACACAGTTCTGATCATAGCTAGATAAGGAAACTTGAGACATTTCTTCATGTCTCCTGAATTTGATTTAGTTGCACTAGCTTCCAGGGTCCTAGTATACCCAGAGGCCAAACTTGATAATCTCTTTAAGACTTTCTCAGCATTGGTTATATGCATACACACGAGAAAGTTTTCTTCTCCCTTTTCCCATCTAGAAAGGCAGAAAGGAAAAAAAAGCACTGACTTGCTTCAAATGAAACAGAAGGAACCCAGGTCAAACGGAAACAGGTTCAAAGGTCAAAAACATCTTTTTGACTAACATAATACCCATAAAAACACTTCATAACTTGCAGGGAAGTAAAGAGCTAATTTAACCATGCTGTTCTCTGCATATATTTCTTAGAAGTTATCCACAGTTCACTCTTTCCATACACTGGGGAGCAGGGGGAGAAAGACAGACATGAGCTTCAAGATCTTTTAAAAGACTTGAAAAACCCCTCACTGATGGGGCCAATCGTCTCCCTCAGGATGTCCCTAAAGGCAAACGGACATCCAGCAGGGATAAGTTTCACGAACACTGCATTGGACAGAAACAAAGCTATCTTTGATAGCTATAGCTATATCTATATTGTTTAAAGAAACCACTCGTGACTATTATATTTCGAAGGAAAAAGCAAAAATAAAATAGACTGATCAGGACAAACCAAAGAACCCAGAAAAGGGCAGAATGTAGATCAATAAGAGACTTAGGTCTTTTTCAAAAAACTGCCTCTCAATGTTTAACATAGTTCAAAGCTATCAAGTTAAATTGTTAATTTTCTTTTCAAGGGTAAGTACAATTAAACCCACGACTCTTTCTCCCCACCCAAAAAGAAAAGAAAAAAATTATATATCTTTAAGAGTGAAATTAAATGTTAAGCCTTTCTTTCTGCTCATCTGGTGAAAATATCTTCAAAATGTAATTTCTAACACTATATCTCCTTGTAATTTGTAAAGCTACTCATTTTTGTTTTAATAACAGGGCATAGCAGCAGATTTTGTATTCAAAGGACAGTTTCATAAAGTAGTTTCAACAGGTTCTGCAGATCTGTTAAATCTAGGGGTGAGGGTGTAGAAGGGGCTTGTAAGGATGGCTGACAATAGAGAGCAAGCTTAGCTGAAGAGTTGCCAAGACAGATAACACTCATTATTAAGCAAGCTTGTAATAAAGACAGGTGAGGAATTTAATTGTCAATATCACTTTGAGGGAGATTAACATGGAAAGCATGCGGGATATGCAAAGCGTGTTTCCCTGTGGTGCTTCTGAGCCTGAAAACGGAACAGTCCGCAAAAACTCAAATAAATGAAGTACAATTTACTTTCTAAAAGACTTTACAGAAATTGTTTACAGGCATAGCCTTGAAGGCTTTATAATTTAAACAGACAAGACCAAAGGGAGAGGAAAAGTACTCATTCTATATTCATGCTTGCATTTTTATGTTGACCGCCACTTCTCTCATTTCAGATTTCTTCTCTTTGTTTTTCTTTTTGTCATTCCCTCTTTACACACTCCTATTCACAGAACCACAGCAGAGATCACGGAAAGGAAGAAAGGAACTAAACCACAAGATGAAGAAAACTATTAAAGACCAGAGAAATTAACAGTTGGGCACATGGTGAGGAAATGAGGTTTGACATTTTATTGAATTATCAGACGTCTGCTCTGGCCAGCAAGCGAGCCAGCGCACACGCTAATGTACTTGACTTGTGACATGAGCATCAGTCACTGGCATTCAGTTCTACACCAGTTATCACCACACACCTACTACACACAAGTAAGGCCTATATCTGGATTTCTATAAAGAGAAATATTGACCTTAATTTTAAAAAATATGAGCAGTAAAGACTTCACCCTTGATTTATTGTTCAAGTTAGTTACCATTACTCTTAAAAATATTCACATAATATTGATTTGTCTATTATAATATTGATTTTGAGGTAAAACTACTGAATCTTGGCAGCAAGGATTCATACCTAGAGAACTGTCTAAAGCTTCTGTTCTTAATAAATAATAAATATTTACAGGCTGTTCTTTTGATAAAGTACATAAGCCAGTTCCTCTAGTCTTTAGCCTCAGAAGTGTTTGTCAATAGCCAATATTAAAGTTCATTTACCAGAAGTTATATCACCCGTATCACTACTCTCCAGAACAGAGGCATTCGGCTCACAGGTGCACTCCAGTCTCTACTGCACTTCTGGCTGTACTGAAAATACACTATTTACCTCTGTTACTCACCACGTGCTTGGTAATCTTAAAAACAACACTCTTTCAATCTGATAATTTTCAAGTCTGAATAAGAAATCTATACTTCTTACACTCCATAAATGATATTTCTTTCTGCATCCAGAGTTTCCAGCTAGACACAAATTTCCTACTTGCCATTTCATCAAAACCTTCCATTATGCCATTTTTGGTGGTGAACCTGATTTCTAGAAATACATTTTTTGGCAGCCAAGCCACCTAACACACAGTTTTTGGAAATGCAGCCCTTACCGTTATGGACCTTGCAGCTCTGTGTTCAAAGGAAAAGACTTGAGATATTCCCATTCTGACTTCATTTTCCTACTTTTCCAATATGACATTATCTGAACACTTTCTGTGTGCGTGAGCTCCCAAGGCTTCAATTAACACACACTAATCAAAAGAGTAATTTAAAGATACTGAGAGGAAGCAAGAATAAAAAAGAAGCTTCTTTCCACTGGGTGGAAAAGGTAAAAAGACAAAACATAGAAAGGAAGGTAAAAGTGTTCAGAACATGAATCGAGATTATGAATCTACTTCAGTTATTTAACTTCACTTACAGACTATAGACCAGTATTCTGTCCATACAGCCAAAGTTTTGATCACAGAAGAAAATGTAAAAGCCAAAATGCCTTATCCTGTTAACAAGCTCCTAATCAATAGCTTTAAATCTGCTGTAAAACCAAACTGTTTCAATGCTATATCCAATATGATCAGACAAAGGTTCCTCAGTTTATAACCACTTTAGTAAGCCTGTATCATAAAAAAAAAAAAAAAAACCACACACACACATATCCTCACACCCATTATATAAGCAATTAAAACACAGGATACTATGAAACACAATAAACACAACTGAGAAAATACAAAGTAACCCATTTCACAATTAGGTTTGTTGTATTCTGACTTTACTTTGTAATTCTGAGTTTAGGTGAGTAAATTGCTATCTGGCTTTGGCACTACTACAAGCAGTACTAGGATCCCTGAAGGCACAAAACCTTTATGATCAAGCAAGCCCCTGGCCAGTATTGCACAACTAGTCCTGTATAGTAAACAAACAGCTTAAGTTATTTTTCCATTGACAGAATTTAAAACTTTTGGCAAGGTACATGATATGCCACTAGCTATACACTTTCAAGGGCACCTTATGAAAAGTCTTTCAATTTCTTCAATGAAGGGGGGAGGGGAAAAAAAACCCTCAACTCTTTTCCAAATTTAACTTTGAAGAGAAAAAAAGGAACAAACACCACACACACAGTATTCAGGAAGAGTGCTGTCAGAGGACAGACAGCATCCAGTTAGGTACATATTCACTAGTTTTAACCTGTAGCCCAAGAGATTGTAGCAGAATCCAAACATTTTCCTGAACAGGTAAGTCAGACTTCCTTGCTTTTAACTAAAATGTCATGACACAGAAAGTTTGCAGTTCTTTCTCGGGTCACTATAAAGACATTTTCCCTCTTTGTACTAATTACTAAGGCAAGACTCCCATCATTTTGGCTCTTCTTGCAGCACACTTTCTGAATACAGTTACTTCTACAGCTACATCAAACACACCAACATGCTTCCAATGACACAAAGTCACTGTGGACTAGATGTCCACCACTTTTTGGGCTAGATGATCTCTAGAGGTCCCTTCCAACCTTGAATATTCTGTGATTCTGTGACTGTCATATCTGAAACTATGTCAGTCAGTCAACATAGCTGAGAGAGTTAACTGTAAATCACCTATTACAAAACCTCTCCCCACACTTCACGCTTACAATGATAATTTCCAAAGGACATATCATTGTGAAATTCCAATAGCCCAAACCACATTTCCAAAATGCATGTGCCAACTCATATGACTGCATAATATAAGTGCTCAAAGTTATCTACAAAATTTAGTCTGACATGAATCACACCAATAAAATGTTACAAAATTTCTTTGCTACTGAAATTGCTGTTTAAATAAAAGAGATAATAGGAATTTACTTGTTACAGCTATTCTCCGAGTGAAGTCTACATAACTAAATACATGTATTTAATAAACCTTGATCATGATTACCAGGGAGTTAAATCACTGTTAAGTCTTACCTTATGTGCTGGCACCAGATTAACTAACACTGTATCCAAAAGTTCTTGTGACACAGTATCTCCCTCGCAGATGATAGAGCTCATAAGATCAACCATGTGCATGTGCACCTTCTGATTATGACCATTGCTGAAATTAAAAACACAAATTTAGTATAATATTCATATGAAGTACAATTTCCATTCGGAGTACTCACTAACATAATGCTGAAGAACACTGGAGCATAATAACCAAATAAGAGGTGTTTTTAAAAGTCAAACTACTGAGATTTCTGGATGGTATATCCCATTTTCCAAACTACTCTAATTCTCATTTCCTCTACATTTGCTATTATATTGAAAGATGGCTGTATCTGTCCTTTGGGGAATAACACTGGAGCATAATACGGCCTATTGGCACACTCCTCTCCTGAGGATGAGCTGAGACTATTCAACCTGAAGAAGTGAAGGCTCAGGATATGGGGTGTCAAAGAGGAGATCTCATCACTGTGTGTAAATACCTGATGGGAGACAAGCCAGCAAAAGGAGCCAGTGAAAGGATGGGAGGCAAAAGCCACAAGTTCAACTACAGGAAATTTCATTCGAACATATGAAAGAAAACTTCTTCACCGGAAAAGTGATCAAACACAGGAAGAGGTTTCCTAGAGAGGTTATAGAAATCCTAGGAGATGCTCAGATCTCGATAAGGTTCCTGGGAAACTGGATACAGCTCCAGGTCCTGATCCAGCTGACCCGGCTTTGAGCAGGGAGTTGGACATGCCAAGTGGCCGACACACTGGAGGGCTGTGCTGCCATTCAGAGGGATTGGGACAGGCTGGTGAGTTGGGCAGAGAGGAACCTCATGAGGTTCAGCAAGGACAAGTGCA
>VZSG01000117.1:972288-986833 GCA_013398315.1 Nothoprocta pentlandii | reverse complement strand
TGATCTCTAGAGGTCCCTTCCAACCTTGAATGCTCTGTGATTCTGTGAATCTCCAGAGGTCCCTTCCAATCTCCATTCTGGGATTTAGAGTATTCTTGCTATAAAATTATGAAGGCCTCGTGAAGCGCATATTGCGCCACCCACTTGGCATTTCAAGAATAAAGCCAAGTAAATGCAATAAGAGACAACCAAAGTAAATTCCTTGTAAAACAAGGTACTTGCAGCTAATCTTGTCACAATATTTAAAACAAGCAGAAATCTGCCTGTTTTTGTGACAGAAGTCTGCCACATTTAGGCTGCTACCTTTGTTTAACCTCCACTACTGGAATATCTCAACTAAACCCTTGTTAATGCTACAGTCACACAATAGGTTTGAACTTGCATGTTCAAAACATTTCACCTCACATATACAATAATATATTATAATTAGGACAACAATACTTACTTTATTACTGAAAACAGTGTTCTGTACAACTGTGTAAAAATTTCATTGCTGTCTTCTAATTCAAAGCATATGTTGTAAGACTTCACCCAAGCAATATTCTGTTTTGGACAAAAAGGGAGGGAGAAGTAGTTAATACATAATAAGTTTAAAAACTACATACATTTAAAACTTACTTAGGAAACAAAAAATTATGAAACTCACCTCAAGTAAATAAAAATAGCGATTAAACTGGGGGCTTTTCGTATCTTCTAAACCTTTAAGTTGCCTTGTTATGAACATAAATATATCCTGAAAATTAAAAAGTGATGTTTATTCAATCACAAACTTTAACAAATGTAAGAAATTATTATTTCTTACTGCTATCAGCATTTCTAATTGCTAATATTACTCGACACAAGACACAGTCATGTCAGAAATACCATTTCGCTGTCCAAAACAAGATTTATACAACATGAGGAAGAAGTAATCAAGAAGTAATGTTAGAATGTGTCAGCTTTTTAAAAAAGTTTTAGGAAGCAGTTCCAAAGGAAAGCACTTCACTTGTCAATACAGTAACATCCACCTGATATGCTACATAGGCCACAGTATTTTTTAAGAGAACAACGAGTTTTACAGTTTCATTTTATAACAGTTTTGGAAAGCGGGCAAGAAGGGAAAAAAAAGAATAGCAGCCAACTGCAGCTTTCCCAAGTTCTATAACAGACTTCTATGGTAGCATTTGTGCATTTCTTAATCATTACTCTAAACATTTTTTTTCTACTGAAACAGACCACGTTTCTTGCAAAAAAAAAAAAAAAAAGGCAAAACTGATAAATCAAACTTGTCATGCCTTTTTTTTTTTAAAAAAACAACTTTCAGTATGAGAAATGTCTCACACAATAACATAATCAATAAGGTAGTAAGCAACAAAAAATAAGTTATGAACAAAATAAAAATATACAGAAAGTTATCGTTATAAAATCATTTCTGCATTAAGATAGCCAATGGTTGCAAATTCATAACCACTATATAAAAACAAGATTCAGAGGCACATCTCCCCATCATTCAAGAACAGTCTTTATGACCTCAACTCTCTCCACAATATTTTACCTAATTATCTAGGTATAAAACAAATTCCTACCTTCAAATTCATTTTTTTAAGTTTCAATTTTAATTTTAAAATCCTTCAAAGGACAGACTGAAGTTTCAGTTAGAGGTAAGGACAATTTTACCTTTTAATAATTTCCAAAAGCATAAAGTTACCATAGTAAATATATGAAAACCTTACAGTTGACCTTGAAAAAGGGATCCACAGGAAGAAAAGAAATGGAAATATAAAGCAGATTTCACATAATTAACAAACTCTCACACATATTTAAATGTGCATAAAGAGCTTGAGTCTAGAAAGTTTTGTAGAACAAACATTTACCAAGGGCCATTGGCATCACTGTCTTCTTCCTCACCTTAACCTGAGGATGAGCAGCTGGATAAAGGAAGGGAACATGGTCCCTCTTTCCACAGCTACAATCACATAATCCCACCTTAATAAGTCTAGTGTTTAGTATAGCCTAACCACATCAAAATTAGGCATGACAGTATCTTTCTGTGGTGGAAAAGCAACAACATTTGTTGCTTGTCCTGCAACCACAAAAGCTACCTTCAGTGGAGGCTGGTTTGCAATACTCTACCTCAGTACCAGTGTGCAAGGTCTCTTCTGTCCATCTTTTTTTAAATTTTCTCAAAATGCATTTAGAAATCTGCATGAAGAGACTGAATTCTGAAATCTGTACAGATTACAGAACCAACTCTGACAGAACTTCCCAGTCTGTTTACAGCTCCACCCAAGTGGTTGTAAAATTTGCAGTGTAAACAAAAGTGCAAGATCAGTAACATGAACCTTTCAAGATGACATACAGTAACACTTAAAACTTGTTAGCATTTCCTAACCCAGATTTGGTAAGGTGTCTGGGAAAGAAGATATCACGGAAAAATGCTATGCCAAGTCGGGGGGGGGGGGGGGAAGAAAAAGATAAGACTATTAAGGTAAGAAAAAGATAAAATCAAAACTGAAGGAAAAAACAGGAAGGCTCAAAGACAAGACTTAAACATAACTTGGGAGGGAAAGTTAACATTTGTCTTTAGTTGTAAATGCTGTAATTAAGCATGCAATTAGAGATGTAATCATTAAGCATCAAGAAAACTAAGTTAACAGATGCATAAAATTCTCTCTTCCAGTATGTCAGCTAAACAAGGTGTACTACTGCTGAACCTGTATTGCTCATCTTTCTTATAAAACACTTCTGGTGCTACCCCTTCCACCCTAACAGATGCACCTTTCACACAAGCATTTGTTTCTCCTACTCAGCAAAAGAGATTCTCAGAAGAGGGAGACGTGACAGTAAGAGCCACAAGCTTTTCAGTGCATTTTCCCCTGCAAGATTTCCTATAGGAACAAGTCCACCAGCCTAGATTCAGAAGTTGGTCAATTAAGAGCTGGAAAAAAAAGTTAGTTTTCTACTAAAAAAACAAAGTAAAAAAAACTTCTAACAAAAGAAGCATCTTCTCAAAGTTGGCATTTCCCAATTAACCATCTCCGTGTAGTGGGATCAGAGATACTGTAACTGTGAAATTCTCCAATTCACATCGGAAATAAATTATTCTCTAAACAAAAATTGTGTTTCTTGCCTTCAGTACCACTTGTCTATTAAAACACATTAACCACCTTTTGGTAGGTTAACTGGAAACAACGAGATTTCGCAAAGCAACCTTGCAAGAGATCCTTGTCAGCATTGCTAACACTGGGCTAACAAACTAGCCCATTACCTGCTAATCCCAAGGATAGTTCAATAAAATATCTATTTTTCAATGTAAATCCAAAACTCTGCATGTTATCAAAAGCTGTACGCACACACACACATACACACTCTCTCTATATATACACACACACATATATATATCTCACTTTATCTAGTGAACATTTGACCCAACAGAATACTAGTACCCCACAACCAAGCGAAAGTCAGGAAAAAACTCAAGTTGAAGAGAAAAATCAATACTTTTTTTTTTAAATCAATTACATCATTCATTCATAAAAAATATAGAATAAAAAATTGTGGAAAAACAGATTAATTCAATTTACCTTTAGTTTATCTGGTGAAGTGTACGGAGCTTCAGGGGCATAAATTCGGAAAATATCAGCAAGACAACATGCTACCAGCAAACGTACATCCTTATCAGGATGCTTGAGGAAAAAATCTGAAGCAAGATGTAAGGCAAGATTTAGATACAGCTCCTTTTCTTCTTCAGAGTCCTGGTCCATATCCATGAAAGTTTTCACAACCATCTATAAAGAAAGGAAGATCTCAGTGCACTAATTTAAGATTCTGAAGGGTCATAACTAAAAGATTTTTCTGTAGTTCTGTAACATCTACCAGAAGTATCCTAAGGTCTAGCAATGGGCTAAGTATTATTAACAAAACAGTAGTACTTGTTTGAACACAAGTTGAAAGTTATGTTTATTTTTTCACAGGATGGATATTTTTTTCCATCACAGCTTCTGAGTACAAGTTTCTCACCTGTACAACTCATGAACAGAAGCAGATCACAAGGAATTTCAACAAAAGTAATATATGAATAAAGTTCCAGTATTGGCCAGCAGCATGACTGCTATCTGACTAACTAATATCTAAAAATATTAGTTAGTATCAGATCCAGGAGACTATGCTATGGAGGTGAGGGGGCAGTGGAAATTCAGGCCATATCAAGCATTTTACACCCTAAATAGACTAAAAAGACCCAGCAGGAAAAAAAAACATAATTAGTTATTGCTAGTTAGTGAGAATTCTTGTATTTAAAACTTACTGTAGGGGAAAGTACTGACACAGGTAATTGCAACTCTGTGATTCAAACAAGAAACTAGTTATTTTAAAGAGACCAACTCACTCAAGTTTTGTGAAAAATAATGGCCAAACTACACAATCCTGAAAATTAAAATCTAAGTCTGATCAAACAGGGATACATCCTATTTTAAAAGTCTCCTGTATACTTAGCATGACAGCAGCTACAAGCTTTTCAAAACATATTAGTAGAGTAGCCTTTAGTAAAGGGAAAAAAAGAAAAAAAAAAAAAGGAAAACTTACACACAGATATAACTTCCATTAAGAGAAAACATCCTTCCTAACTAGCCAGGAGATTTCCCACAACACTGTCAGCAAAGAATAACTGTGTTCACCAATAGAGAAAGCAATTTAAAAGTGTATAATTAATTAATAGGGTAACAAATATTCAGGTGCTGTAACAGTTCTTTTAAGGAGAATGGTTTAAAGTCAACTCTAGAAATGTATGTTATTTTTTTCTTTCCAAATAACATGAACTTTCATGCTCAGAGCAACTAATTAGTCACCTTATCTTCAAAGCTGTCTGCCATACGAAAAAAAAACAAACAAAACACATAGAAAAACAAGTTAATTCTCCTACCATACTTTTCTAGCCTCTCGCAAATCAACAAATTAGAGGATTCCTCAGAAAGGAAATGCACAGAGACCACATGAAGAAAACTCTAGCAGCTTCTTCTAGATTTGTTTAAAATTTCTTAACCCATCCTGCTCATAATGTAGGTATTACCCTACAGTAATAAGCTTTGCTATAAATATATAGCTTATCTGAAAGTACTTTATTAGTCTGTATATGAAGATATACACAAGATATACAAGCCTGCACAACCATGTTCCCTTCTTAACGAACAGTCAGCACAGCCAGCTGAGCGAGGACTACAGGGCATCCTGCAAAGCTCACTTCTCTTGCAAGGGGCAAGGTGGAAGAGGACACAAGGGACTGTCCATTCACAGCCAAAAATTAAATAAAACTGTATGAGAAATCAGTATCAGTAGGAAGCTATGTGTGTGTTAAGGCCCTGAAAAATACGCTAATGCTGATCTCTGGAAGAAATATTCTTCTGTTAGAAATCTCTCATACATAAAATCATAAATCCCTCCCTCTATTCAACATAGGAGAAAGGACATACTGAGGTGAAAAACAAACAAACACCACCACTAACAACCAAAATCCCAAAGCACACAAAGGGCAGGAACAGCTCTGGTGTGTTAGGAGACACACAGTAGTTCCAACTGACTTAAATCTACTTCTTAAGGCAACACAAACTCCAAATGGAGCTTTCCTAGTTGTCAGGATATTTAGGGTCCCTATACCACATCTGTTCCCTCACATTTCATTTCAAGAGGAAAAGCACAACTTGCAGGCATTTCCTCTTTACATCACTAAAATAGACCTGCCTTTTTGTGAAAGTAAACGGTCAGATAAAAATCTGTAGGCACACAATTATCCCTCTGTCCATTCTCTGTCCTATCTCTCCTCTGTCCATTCTTCCTATTGTTAGGTCAAAATAGGCCAAGAAGTTCAGGAAACAGAAACATACACTATAAGCACCAAGACCTGACTATATGATAGAGATTAAAATAACCAGAATAAAGTGGGCTTTGTAAACCATCTCATGAGAAGCATGAATGCATAAGAACATGTGCCCATGCAGCCATATTATTTCCAAAACTACAACTTTCTTTTCTAGTACTTTCATTTCTAAAAGCATCAACCTTATGAAGGAGATGAAATAAATTTTAAGGAGTATTTGTGGCAGAATAGAATTTTGGGCTATTGTACTTTCTACTTTGAGTGCAACAAAGAACTTTTGTTGCAAAGTCAAAAGGGGGAAAAACTCTTTCTAGATATGAAATACGGTAATGGGATCAGTGAATGTTGCATACAAGAAATTTCAGTCTGCATTCAGGAAAGCTCTACTGTTATTTTTATCTTACTAACCTTTAACCTTCTCACCATCTCTTCTTTAGATATTTTATCAGAGATTTCTTTGACTCCTGGAGGATATGTGATTTTTCCATCGTTGGCTCTCGTCTTCGAATGAGCCATGATTTCACAATTTTAGATCTGCGGAAAAAAATAGGAAAAAAAATGCAAGTCAGTGTCATCCTGTTAGCTTGTGCCTACCATATCTGTCCTACCTGGTGAAGCAACTAGATGAATCTGAAGGGTCCAAACATGAACAAGAAATCATACAGACAGNAAAAAAAAAGAAACTTAAAAAACAGACAAAGAATATCTTTTGACTATTCTCAGTAGACAGGACGGGTCTTGACATCCAGATAGACTGGCCTGTATTAGAGTTATGCTCTCAAAAAGTACACAATGGAAAAGCCAGAATCCTTCAATCCCTGAAAGCATTTGATAATCACTCGTAGAGAGAGAACTAAGAATCTTGTATCTTACTGGATGAACCACCACCATCACTTGGTAATAACAACCCCAAGACTTCCTTGGGTTTTCCTCAGTCCATTCACTGAAGGTGACTGTTTTCCAAACACTTTGAGTAGTTTCCCAGAACGGTTAAGCAGCTTTCATTTATGCAGTGCTTTTATTTATATTTTATTATTATTATTTTATTTTTTATTTTAAACATACCACTAGTTCTAATTCGCAGCTAAATCAAAGGCATCCCGCTCTGCTATAAACTCAATCTTTTAAACATAAGCTGCAAACAAGCAATAGTATCTTCTTTCTAAGCTCCACTTACAAAGGCCACCTCACTACCCACTTCCTCAGCCCCTTTGATCTGCTGTAAGTACAATATACCTCCTAATCCACCTCGAACCATGCCAAGCTGCACTGCACAGGAAGCTGGTGTGATTTTCCTACTTATACCAAGCTAGTATACAAGGAGAAGCTACATAAATACCAGATCCTCTCAAAACTATAACAGAAAGTCAAAGAGAATCCAACAAAGAAAGATAGGATAGCAACATGTTCTAGAACACAATGGAGTAGGCTGCCATAATTTAGTCTTACTGGTCCCCAAGGTAAAGTCATGCTACACAGAGAAAACTGGAATAGGAAACACAGCCCATTGCACCTTTTTCTACTCAGTTACAGATTTTCCCTCAACCTTTCTGACCTTCTGCAAAATTAAAGTTAACACTGATATTTAAATAATCACAATCCACTTCATCTAAAATGGGAGAAATGATAAAAATGAACATTAGCAGACCTGAGTTCACCAGAAAGGTAGCAGTTTTAAGAAATGTTTATGAAACTAGTTCTGAAAAAAGCAACCCTGCATTAAATAATCATTATCCACTTTTCTTAATTGCAGGAGGTCATTTAGAGATAAAAGTAAGAAGTCAGCAAGTCAGCTGTCTTCATGAATTGTCATGTCAAACATCAGAGTACCTTTGACCACTACTACTATTTTTCAGTATAAGCCATCTTTAATACATCACAACTCCTCTTGTTTTTTTCTTCTCTGATCATTCCCTTGAGCATCCCTGGATGAGGCCCTTCTGCTCATTTAAACATCCTTCTTCTGTTCGAGGCAAACGGTGTCACCTCATCACTACACGCACTAAGGCCACTAGACAGACATAGTATGCCATGCAACTTAATAGCTACACAAAAGTTCACTAACTTTATGACTGTCACCTCTGCATCTGCATAGGGATGGTAGCTGAACTGAGCACTACGTAACTGTAATTTAAGTAAAAAAGGTGAATGGGGAAGAAAACGTGCCTAAGTATTTCTAATTCCACCAGGAAAACATGATGCTACCTTGATCCTCTTTATATTTATTGATAAACTCATGACAGTAAGTGCAGATCTCCTCAAAAAGGCACAGAAAATACAGTCAAGTTCACTTCTATTGCTGTTCAAGGCAGACTCTCCTTTACGGTTCCCAGCTGTGACAAAGTTATATATCACAACTTGGGTCATTTCAACAGCCCACCACAGCCAACAGAGTTCCTTCCTCTCCATCCAAGGATGTTCTTTATGCTTTGCTGCACCAGGCTCACCAACTTGGGAAAAGCAGCTCAACTGGTCTTGAAAAGCACGTGACAAGCTTCAAGGGGAGGACTTGGGACTAGGGAACTGGGGATCAAATCTCTCTTTTGTCTGCAGAGAAATGTTAGATCAACTGCAGTGAAAAGCAGCTTGAAATAACTTGAAGGACAAAACTCATATGTCGTGGTCGGGGTGAGGTGTTTGCCTGACATAGAAACCTGGCCACATGTGAGTTGGATAATAAGCCAAAGTGGCATCTATGGTTCTGGGTATAAACTGAACATTATGATCTGGACAAGAGCTACCTGAAAGATCTGTCCTCGCCATGAAATACAAGACTGCTGATATAATTAGAAATTATCAAATTGAACCTTCTTTTTTAGTCAGTGGTTTCTTTGGTTGATATGTGCTGCCTTTCAACCTGACTCTAATTTACACGTCCCAAATTCCTTACCACAGAATCCTGGCTACCACAAAAGAGCAAAAGCTCCTGGCACAGAGCAGTGTCCCTTGGCAGGGGGTGGCAGCCGTGGTGAGATACAGATGGACAGCTCTGCCAGAAGAAGGCAGTTAACTGTGCCTGCTTTCGGAATACCATGCAAGATGATAGATATTTTGAAAGAGAAAAGAATATTTCTCTGATATTCAACACAACTAACCCCAAGGACATTGTTATAAGTGAAGCTTTAGAAAAGTTATATGCAAAGCTATCAGAAATCCAGTATTATTCCGTATACACAATCAGGAAAGGAATAACAGAGCGTTCATATAGGTTTTATTTGTTTTTTTAAGAGAGAAAAACACTTGGGACAGGTGCTTAGGACAAGCCAGAAGGCAAGATGTAAGCCTATCCTAACTAGTCAGCAATACACGCATTGTCTCTGCTGTTCCGAGAACAAAAACAGGTTAAGTACAAGAAAAAAATCAAAGACAGGACAAAAAAGCTACAGAAAAACACCCCAAACTAATCCTAATGTATGGGAAGAAAAATGATTCAAACACATTTTGAATGTGTTACACTTTATAAAAGTGTAACAGCACAGTCTTAAAAAAGTGAAACAGCATCTGTACAAATGTCATTTAAAACATGAGTTTGTCTCCTTTAACAGAAGGACACCATGCAGTTAGAAGGCACATTAGGAGTTTAGCCCTCTGTGCACTGCTCCCTTCTACAGTGATGCAGAAGCATCTTCAGAAACATGGGGAACCAAGAGCAAGCCTGAAAACGCACACAGGAAACCTGGTACACGTAAAAGGGTTGGCAAGTTAAAAAAAAAAATAATATTAGTCACGAGAGGAGAGAATGGAAGAAACAAGTAAAAGAAAAGGAACAGGGAAAAGAAAGAAGAAATAAAACACATCTGTTTGAACAACTGTAACAGAAAAATAAAAGCATGGAAGTTGAATGACTTTAATCCACCACTTTGGTTATCAATAAATTCATCTCCTATGATAAAGGAGCTAAAGAGAGAGATTTCATTTAACATGAAATTATGGCTAACAACCAGAGTTTGGAGAGGGAACAATTTGCTACTGTTAGAATTGATTTGTAATAGATGCTACTGCCAAAGTCTGGTCAAATTCAAATAAAATGCAAGTGAGTAATTCTGTATACAGTTAGCAGGACTCAGGAGTTATCCAGTTTCACCCAAATGAAGCTACTGGCCATAATACTAAATTCTAAAAGATTCAATATCCAGTTGGTTTCTATACAGTACATAACTCTTTATGAATAACCTAACCATGCACATTCTGCCTGCTCAACAGTATAAAATACAGATTATGTAGGTGCAAACAGAAGATGGATTAGGGTCTTGCATGTTAAATATGTAGGCAATATACTTAACAGTTCGATAAATATCATTACAGGATGTTAAGTCAATGATCTAAAAGGACTTAAGCCACATTCCATTAAATTGCATTTTGTTTGGATGACAGTTCACAAGGCCTGTGGAGATTTAATTAACTGTGCTAATCATTAAAATAAACTATGCCTTAACATACACGCAGCCATGTATCCACAATACTTTAAGAGATCCATACATGCATTTAAGTCTCAATCCTTCAGATATTTATCTTTCCATGAGATGAAAGAAGGGGAAGCAAACCACTTCTTCAATGTCTTGCCAATCTGTCTACTGTCCTACTACTGCCTCTTCTTTAAAGTCCTAATAAGGGCAGATAAACTCACCAGAGTAAAGCAGAGCAGCTTTGCAAACAGACATTTTCAGAACTTTCACTGAATCACACATAATTACATACATCTAGCTACATCTAAACAACAATTCGACATTACGTGTAGAATGAGAGAAAGCTTCCATAAATTTGACTTGTACAAATATTTATGCTTTCACAATTTACATTTGCACAGTATTTTACAATGAGCTGCTCAGAATAACATTTCCTTTAAGTTCATAATAGCCGTACAAATATAAATGAGTTTTAAAAATTGCTGGTATGGCAGAGGTTCCAACATCTAGAGGTTCAAATAGGCTTGCACAGTGCGTATCAGTCCTATGAGAAGCAACAGCAGCCAGAGGAAAGGATTTGCACATACTCCATAGCCTGTTCCCCACGTTGAAGCAGCTTAGCCGACAGCCTCTCACTATCCGCACCCGGCCATCAAGGGTGCAATAATAGTCTGTAAGTTCACAAAATGTTTTCCCTATATTGTCTCAAACAACGCTTGTGGGGAGAAAAGTCTTTTCCTAAACACAGTTCACCTCTCCACCACAGGCTTTCTTTTTCCCTGTTCGCTGTTGTTCCTCACTTCCTAGTACTATGGGCATCCATTTTTCACTTTTGTGCCCTCAGTAGATAACATCACCATGTAAGTATAAATAATTTCTGTGTATTATTAGATACAACGATAAAACACACTTTGAAGACACTAAATAAAAATCTTTTCACAAAGTGTGTCACTAAGGGTTTTTTTCTCCCTATAACATACTACATGTTAAGAAATTGGTTCATTTATAATTTGCATAGAAGCTACTACAAGTATTTCAAATGAACTATCTACAACTTGTAAAAAGATGCGTTCCTCTTCTATTGTTGCTTCTACAGGATTACTAATAAAAAACAAGTACTTTTTACAATTTGTCATTCACAGATTTTTTTTTTTAAGTTCTGTTAAATTTCTGCTAGGCTTCACGGACTGACAACACTATTCAAGGTCAGATCTGACTTAGGTGTTGAAGACTTTCATTTACACGGAGCCAGTCAAATCTATTCCGATAATAAATCTCCTGCTTAGGAGTTATAACTTGGCTAGTCACTCCAAGCTAAAACTTGGCAGGTTTTAGACCAAAATAGAAAATTTATAGCAATGAAATTATGAAATTTTATAGAGCAAAACAGAAAAACTTTAGTGCGTTGAAGCAAGTGTGCTCATGTAAACTTGAGTCATGTTACACAGTGATTCAGAGATAACGTCCCTGAGAATACCTTCCATTCTTTTTTAAAAATGTGCTACTGTTTATTTAACCTTCATTAAATCAAGATACTACAGTATCAATCACTGTATGAAGAAAACATTAGCTTCCTATTTCTGCAAGCTTTATTTATTGCAATTTTATTATTGCTTTATTATATTTATTATTATTTATTCTTCAGCTTTACTTTTTTTTCCTAAAAAAAAAAAAGAATAATGAGAATTCTCCAATTCTCCCAAGTTACTAGCAGTTGGTTAACGGTCCTCTCAGATAAACACCCAGCTGCACAGACAAAAGTAACACTGTCAGCCAGGAAACTGATAGGAAAGGTAGCAACTTCACTGCCCAAGTCTCACCCAGGAGAGCCTGACTTGGAGAGTCAACAAGTAACAAGACCTGCTTATATCAGGGAGTGTTTTGTATCTTTTTCACCATGTATTAGAAAAAAATAGTAAATAGTAAAGAGCATTAAGTTTATTAACATATTCAGCAAACACTTTGTAAAAAATAAAAAGGCACATAGGCAGTAATGAAGAAAGACGAAACCATCCCAAGATGGACAGAGGATTGGGAGGATTCAGGAAGAGGACAGACTTGCAAGAATAAGCAGCAAGGCACAAGTCGAGGCACTAGTACCACGGTCAGCAGATGCACAGAGAAGAACTGCAAACAACTTGCAAAGAATACAGCACTGTCCCTTGCAATTAATTACAGCCATGGGCAAGTCCCCCTTCCTGCACATACTAAGCTTTCCCAAAAGTCAGCATTGGAAAGGCTGCCAGAGATTAAGCCTACAGCATTCAGTACTCTTATCTCAGCATACAGCTCTCTCCAGTGGCGTTGCAGACACCTGCAGCTTCCACGAGATACAAAAGCGGTGGCACTTACAAGTTTCCTGTATATTTAAATATGCTATTAAAAGCAATATTTAAATATGCAATTAAAAGCAAATATGACAAGAATAAAAATGCTACCCCTCTACTAATTTACAAAATAGCATTTTCACTCAAGGCAGTTTAGGAAAAGGGGTAAGACAATTCACTAGCCAATCAACCAAGCAGCTAAGGGGCAATAGCTGTTCTGTGATTACAGGACCTCAGTCTCCATATCACTACCCAAGATCAAGGGCATCCATAGGCATCATAGACAAAGGAATAGTTCTCTGCCCATTTGCAGGAAAAGAAATGCCAAGGGGACAAAATGGAAGATTACAGCAAAAGATTCTGATTGCGGGAAAAAAAAAAGGCAAGAAAAATGTAACTGACCAAAAATATTGATAAAGATTTTTTAATGCATATTTATGCTTCATAAAGTGGAAAAGAATATATTGGTAAAACAGACATCTGCAACATAGGCTTTCCCTAGTATTTGGCTATCTCATTCTTTTTAGGTTAATTCAAACATAGTGTATAAAGGCATAAGAAGTGTAACAGGCAGAATCTATCAACAGTTCCCAGAACACTTGAATATTCAGTGTAGAGTATACGAAAACATAATGAATTAACAGTGCAATTGCAAAAAAGTAATAACTCAAACAAGTACAATAAGCAGTTCAAAATAGCTTAGCCTTCAATTTGGCTTGCCAGGAATATGGCAGTTTTCACAAAATAAACTCGCTGAACATCTACAGTCTACATCTGAACAGCTAACAGCTGAACACCTACAGTTGAGTTTGTCTTACTGTACAAAAAATACATCCACAAAGGAACCAAATTTCTGCTTAAACCAAGTCAGACAGAGGATTTATTTTGTGTAAAGACCAAACTTTTTTTTTTTTTGGGGGGGGAGGAAGAGGTGGGAGTAGAGAGGGAACAGGAGGGATAGGAGACAAATTTCATTACATCAGAGAGAAAATCATGGCATTTTTGACACTGATCTTTTCACCTTAGCATTCAAATGATGAAACTCACACACTAAATGGCACTAACACACACTACAAAGTTTAACCTCATTAGAAAAGGTGCAAACACTTCCTGTTAAGATTTCTTGATGATGTCTATTTTAAAAAGCCTGTATTTTCAGTTACGTCAGCTTTAACAAATTTCATATATTTGAAGACTGATAATACCATCTAGAAGGTCTGAATGATGTTAGTAGCTCAATCACAAATTCACAGACTGAATCCAAGACAAAATAAACTAAGTTCAATGTAGCACAAATTTACAGAGGTATCTTAAGAACGGCTAGAAACTAGCCTTTCCCTAACCTCTGGAGGACAAATGAATTTAGGTCAACAGTCTGACCTACCAAAAAAAAAAAAATAAATAAACCTTTCAATTATATTCACTTCAGTCAAAAAAATCTGGCATCTACAATAAGGCACAGTCTTAGCAGGACTAGAAATGAAAGTGCAAGTACTGGCTCAGCTCAAGAGACCGGCATCCTCCCATCTTCCTTGCTAATGTTATGGCTGTGATAAGAACATCAATTCAATTGCTCAAATGGAAGCTCAAACTAACTCCTACTAAACTAAAGCATCCGTGTTCTTGTGAAGTTATACTCTTGGGAAAAAAAACATATTGAAGAATAAAACACAGGAATTTAATTAATACACAGGGTATTCTGGGAGAACTGTGCAAGACCCCAAAGTTTTAAAACAAACAAACACCACACACTGTTTCTGCCACTGATAAACGAAGAAGCTCATTTAATACATGGCCTTATCTTTACATACATGCTTTCCTTGCAGATTCATTCTTGTTGTTAGGTACACGCAATCTATCAAACACCCATCCAAAGATCAAGCTCTTAGATGCAATGAATTATAGTAAATATGTCAAATAATTGATTCGGGGCAGGAATAATAATTATTTCAAATGCAGTT
>VZSG01000117.1:937466-960174 GCA_013398315.1 Nothoprocta pentlandii | reverse complement strand
CGCGCGGCGCCTCCCGCCCTCCGCGCGCGGAGCGGCCGCGCGCTCGCGCTGCGGGGTGCTCGCCTGCTGCCCCGCAAGTTAATAAAACAAGTATTTCTACAAGAATTGTAGCGGGGTTACTATAAAGCAACGAGGAGTAACGGTGCGGAATGGCGGAGGAAGCAGGAAATACATAAATAAAAAGTAGTAGCAAGTGTTGATCACATCCTTTGGGTTTGCCCCACTGAGCCTGAGAGCTTCGGGGGCACTCACAGGAGAATGTGGGCAGAAAAGTAATGGAATTGACCCTCACTCTTACAGATAAAATGCTATTTTGTAATAATGTCCATTAATGAGATATCTGAAGACAAAGGATGTGTTTGAAGGTTATGGTTTTGCCAAGGTGGAAGATTTACCCAGCAGAGCTGCTGAAATACACTCAGGGTGCATTGCAGGGGCCATGGTGGGATATAACCTTTTTTTAAAGCATGTTAGTCGAGATGTTAGAACTCATTATTTTAAATCTTCAAATAACTTCCTCAAACTTTCACTAGCACTTTGAAATCAGCTTGCTTTCCTTTCTTCATCTTTTAAGCTCAGTCCAAAACTCTCATTTAATCAAATTTACAACTGTCCTATTGGGATAAAATGCAAAAACTATTATATATAAATGAGTTGTAGAAATGAGTTTTCAGGCCCCAAACTACCCTTTTCTATATTTCTGAGAGTGAATTGTTCATCCTGCCCTTCTGGAAAGCAGAACCACTACTGCATATGCATAAAACAGGAAAATACTTTGTCTAGCAGCTTCTGATTATTACTAGGAAGGATCCTGCACTTGCAGCCAAGGATTTGGTTTTTTTTTTTTTTCCCAAGGAAGTTCAACAGTTTCCCCACAGGCCTCCCATTATGCTGGTTTACCTGGATATCAAACCTTTATAGACTTTTTTTTTTTTCTTTTTATGGTGCACTTGCATATGTGTACAGTGATATGTGCAAAACAGTAGAAAAGCAGAATATTCATATAGCTGTTGAAGTTGCAAAATCACGTGTGTAAATGTGAAAATAGCTATTGTGTTGCCGCGCTGCGTGTGCAAATATGCTCATCTTTTGCTCCCTTTTACCCGCGGAACAAGCCACGGTAGCACTGACCGCTTTCGCCTGCCCTCAGGGTGCCAAGGGATGATTTGCAAGTGAAATAAGGTGAAGTGCCCAGCTAACAGGGCAGCTCCCCAGCCGTGCCTAGCCTTCCTTTCATGCCTGGAGCTGGTCTCTTGAAGATTTCGGAGGCCGGCTTTTCAGAAGCCTTTCTTCCTTCACCCCCTCTTAATCCTGATGCGGTCGAAACACACACGCACAGGTAGCGGGGACGGTGACTGCCGGGCTCGGCTCGCTGCGGCAATAGCGCTCGCAGCCCTCACGAGGGAGCCCTCCCTCGGCGCTTCTCCTGGCGAGGGGAGAGCCGCGGCTGCGCTTCCAGCCGCCTCCGCCAGCGGCGGCACCGAGCCCGCGCGGCGAGCGGCGCGGCCGTTGCTGGCGGCCGTTACTGGCGGCCGTTGCTGGCGGCCGTTGGCGCGCGGAGGGAGGGGGCGCGCAACGGTCAGCGCCGCCGGCGCGCGGCTGCAGGAGGCAGCATGGAGCAGCCGCGGCGCCCGCCCGGGCTGTGAGCGCAGAGCCAAAACCAAAACCAGAGCCTTTTCCCCACCGCGTTTGTCGCCGTGGGCGAGTTCCAGCGGAGTTCCTGCGGGAAACGCTCGGGGAGGTTCTGGCGCTGCTGTGTGGGGAGCCGCAAGCAGCCAGCGCCTTCCTGGTTCAGTCCGAAGGAGAAGGACGGTGCTGAGCGATCTATAGGTGAACTCAGCGCCTTGCCAAAGAAATGTCACATCTCGCGGGGCCTGGGTGGCTGTAAGCAGACTAGGCCGTAGTTCTGCCTTCTAGAAATACAGGCAAAAGTAAGAATAGAAGTTACTTACCAAAAAGTGTATAATCTTAAGAAAAAAACACAATATATATGTAAAAAAATCAATTAATGCTTTGCTTACCATATCACATGCAAAGAAAGTTGGATTATGAAGAACAAAAGGTTGACATTGAATTTCTTGGAGATGCTGTTCACATCTCTATGTCCAAGGGACAGTGAGCATCCTTGGGAAGAGCACTCCCCTCACAAAAGTGTCTGTATCTCAGTTTTTCTGTATGTCAGTCAACATTTTTGCATTCATTTTTACCATTGCTTTCATGATTTGCAAAATTTCATCATATGCCTGAGGCTTGTCCTCTCAGTCCTAAACCGTTTGGGCTCTGCTTGTAATGTAGTCAATATATCCTCTTAATCATCTTAGCTATTCTTCTCTTTACCTTCTTCATGCAACAGTTCTGCATTTTTAGTCCCTCTGAGTGTGTAAGAGCTTTAATTGGACTATCTTTAAGTACTTTAAGCTGCTCTGACATGGAACAAGATCCCAGCTTGGAGTTCTTATACTTGGAGGCAGGATCTTGCTCCCAAGTACAACAAAACCCATAGTCTCCTCATTGAAATTTGTATCAGAAATAGCGTTTTACAGAAGCAAATATATATATATATATATATCTCCCAGGGGCAAGCTGGCAGGTGAGAAATATCACAGACTTTCAAACCCTAGAAGTATCTATCACACAGTGGCATGAAAGTGCTGGGAAGGAGGCTGGGTCATACAGTAACTCAGCCTTGCAGACCTTAGCAATCCCTACTCATTCACCACAGGTAAATGTTAAAATTGCCTTACAGCACCCTTCCCAGGCAGAGCGAGAGAATAAGCTGAGTGGAGAGAGTAAAATCTTCTTTTCAGGAGAAACAGATACTTCACCCGATCATAAAACTCTTGAGCAGCTAACAAGCTCACTCAGCTCACACAGGGGTGAACTAGGGAAGGAAGAACGGAGCAACTACATGAGACCTCCTGCTTTCAAAAGCAGTAAGTTTTAAGTTGTAATGTCAGTTTGGCTGACAATAGATGAGTATTATGTGGCTTTAGAGTAACTGTTGAGCAAATTCCTCCGTATCGTCATCACCAGAGATCAAGTCAGCGAAAGAGCCAGCACAAATACCAACAGCAACACAATCAAATAGTACAACAGCAACAACTGATGTATCTATGATTTGAGGCCAAATTATCAGTTACATTTCTAACAAGACCCAAGAGAAATCAAAATCACTCAACAGATTTCTAAAGTTTCTTTTGTTTTCTTGTATCTAGTTTAGAGGAAAAAAAAAGTGGAACATACATCTAAAAACAAACATCATAAATTTAAGAAATCAGTGGTCTTTGTATCAAGTTTTACCTTGCTTATACTAATTTCCTGGCTGAATGTAGCAGGTCTGTGAAAACGATACATTCATTTCCAGCACAGATTTAGTCATCTTTCCCTTTTATTTATTTCTCTTGTTTAATTATGGTGCTTGCTTCAACCATTTAATCAAAAACTATTTTACTAGAAAAAGAAATCAAATGTCATTTATTTATTAAGCCCTTCACACCAGTAGTGTTTTTGACAAATAGGAGAGGGAGATAGTGCCAATTCACATCTACTTGCTGGTGTAGTGATTCAGCACAGCAACTGAGAAAGTAGCTCATTCATTGCTGCTGGATCTTGAACTAGATGACTGAAAGGATATTAGGCATTGCATTTTAGTTATCATTTATGTCTTTTAAGTAATCTGCAAGGAAGCCACATGCAAACTGTGACTTAAAGTGAATGGAGCTGCTAGACTCTTAATTGTGCCTGTAAGTTCTGTTTCCAACACTGTCTTCCTGTAAACAGGAGTCAAAAAGTTGAATATGACTGTGATGCTCATAAGCCAGTAACTTTAATATATGTACAGTAATAATACTGAAGTTTAATAAGCGGCACTGAAATATTAGTGCTAAGTGCCCTGGCATTATTTAAAATACATATCTGTGTCTGTCTTGTGGTTGTTTCTTAATAAAAGGAAAAGATAGGGTGTATGGGGGGTTGTTTTGTTTTGATTTGATTCAATTTGAATCTGGCTTCACAACTGTTTCCTTACCAAATGTCAGGGAATTATCTTTCAACCATCTCTGGAGGTAACTACTAGAGTGGCCCACTGACCCTCCAGCTATTTGCACTGTGCGTGTCTTCATGTGACACTGACATAACTCACGGCAGCCAGTAGCTAAAATGTTGTAATAGTCGGGAAAAAATGATCCTTCCCTTACCGCCTTGCTGACTGGTGTGGCAGCAGAGAATTAGTATTTGGGGAATTTCTGCAAGCAGCCTTTCTTCCTCTGGTGGTTAGCTGATTCAGTCAGTGAATTAAATTAGTTTCTCCTTTGAGCTACCTTTAATTGATTTAAATGTTTTCCATCCTAAATTGAGATGTAGGATGGAATGTGGGAGAGGAGAGTATATACGGAACATACACTACAGCAAAGCTGTTTGTATGAAAAAAATGGCAAAATATGGAACAGGTAAATGTTTTTATCATAAGTTGCATCTGCAAGGTGAGAATTTCAGTTAACTTCAAATAAAAGTAATTTCAGGTGACAAAAATAAGCAAGCATTCTACAAATCAGTGAAGACATCAACATTGTCCTTAGTGCAATATGTAATTACCCATTATTATTTCATCATTATTTAATGATGAATGTAATCATAATTTATATTAAATAATAAAAAATTAATCATAGATTACCCTTTATTATTTAATCATCTATTTAATTCCCTTCCCTTCATCTATTTAAGGAGTGAATAGTATTTTAACAATAAAAAACTAAATATATTCTTCTGCATAAAATGCTGGGCGTGTTTAGTTGCCCTGATGCCTCTTCTCTTGACACTTTTTTTTTTTTAAATCATTCCAGCAACTTCTTCAGCAACTTCTTTTAAGTTCTCCATTTTAAGTGCTCCATTGAATTTCAGTCTTCTGAAACTACACTAGAAGGGCATTAGAAGTGTTTGGAAGTGATAACATGACATGAGGTGTTAAGTAATAATTGGAGTGAGGCAGAAAACAAAATCACACTGAGGAGGAGCAGCAGAGGCCCAGAGCAGACCTGCACCAGCAGAGAAAATGCTGGAGCGGAGCAACAACAAAATGCTGGAGCGGAGCAACAACAGCGAGTGCACGTGGGGACAGCAGCCTGTGGTGCAGCATCGTGCTGGCTGGTAACTACTAGCGTGAGGTGACAGAGTGAAGCGGTCCATGCCACGGATCTGCAGCTTTAACTGCACTGATAAACCACTGATAAACCATCAGGAGATCAGGATGATCCTCCAAAATTGAGACTTCTATTCTTCTTTTTACACATAAGGCAATTAAATACAAAAACTACTTTGACAAAACACTACTTTTGTGAAATCAAATGTTCCAGTTATGTCAGAACTATTGTTTTTCCACAGATCTTTATTCACTTCCTGTATGCACACAAATTCTGATGCTATCTATATTGTTCCAATCCACTCAGCCTGCAAGGCCCCTTAACTGAATCAAAATCTGATTATATAAACTGAAAAGTTTTTCCTTCACTCTTTTCTTAGATCAAATAAAGCCACCATTTCATCCACTGATACTAAAGGGATAACATAAGTGCCACGGAACACAAGAATAAAACGGTAATTTTCTGTAATTTGTTACCAAGGCAAACATACTACTACATTCATTATGGTTTTGATTCTGTTGAGGTTTCCACCAATACCATAGATGCTACAGGATATGCTACAGGAAGCTTGATCTGGGTAACATATAGTAAAAATTATAAATAGTGAATTATAGAGTTCTAAATAAATTTATAATTATTTTAATGAAATTATAAAAAGCTTCAGACTCTTCTGTGCACAAACTCATAAATTCTTAATACATCATTGCAAATACTTTTGTTAGCTCTTTGACCTTTTATCTTTTTTTTTTCAATCTTTTTTTTTAATCTTTTATCTGCTGATGAGATTCTCCTGATGATACTTCGACTTCTTTTGTCATCCACTGAAGTCTTAAGATCCCAAGGGAATATTGTACCTTTGTCTGAAAAGGGCACAACTTCTTCCCATATGGGATCATATTGCTACCAGCTGTAGTAATATCGGTAAGCGAAAGCACATTTTATTACACTCACCAAGGTTTTAAAAAAAATGTCTTTAGGGCATTCCCAATTATAACATGTGGCTCATTTAATTAGATATATGGGTACTGTGAGAATTCCCCAAATGAAATACATCTGAGACAATTGCTAGTTATACAAGAAGTGCGTCAGAACTTCCATCTCCAGAAACTAGCTTCAAAATGTCCAAATGCAGCACACTCTTATCCTATCTAAATGCTCAAATTGGATGTTTTGTGCTTTAGCTTGTGTAGGGAAGCACATAATGATGAAAATAACTTTTTCCTTTGAGCTAAACAATCAACAGTATTTATATTAGAAAATAATTCTCTAGGAAATCAAGAATGCTTGGTTGCAAAATCTTGTCACATATTTTGTCTCTTTTTTTTTTACCCCTTAAAATTAAGGGGTAGCCCCATTATTTTTAGATAGTCTCTTAAAAAAAAAAAAAGGGAAGAAGAATGAAGTGATATAACCCCTTGCATTTCTAAAAACACCTGTGGTAAAAATATTCCATGACCCCGCAATAACATTTTCCTTTGTATATCTTGCTTCTTTATTTCTACATTTTTCTCAGTGGCAAAGGTCAATTCTTTATGACAATCCCTATTTTCCTTCTTGAAAGGAAGTCTCGTGGTAGAAATGGGAAGTTCATTCTGCTGAATTTCGCTTTTCTTCAAACTCACTTTAGAAATTGTTTCATTGTGGACTGGCCCTAAAAGAAGGGCTATGGATTTTTTTTTTCCATTTCCCAGGGAAATGACACCTTGTTTCTCCAGTCTGAAAGACAGTGAAGGTATCATGTCATCCTTGTTCCTCAGCAGATGTATTTGCATTTCACATTTCTGGTTGTGATGTGAAAGTCTACATTAGTGGCTAGTGCAGCATCACTGGAACAAGTCCATATTGAGAAATGTTTGAAACTAAGATTGTGACTTTCATATTGTATAATTTTTATGAGTTTTTAAATCAGACTAGCATTAATCTGATTGAACATCAATTAGTACTAGTAGTTGAAACGCACCCTGTCAATGGACCTTCTGACTTTATGCCCCTTCATGGAACCCAGGACCGTGACACTGCTCTGCAGTGCAAATCAGAGGCAACAATCAGAGGTAGACTTCTGATCTTAATTAAAATGCTATCAAATATGTATCCACAGCTTCTAACAAAACAAATCCATGACCTGGTACAGGAAAGGAAATTATGTTTTGATCTCTGGGGTAATTGAAAGGAATGCCACGCTGTCGGATTTACCAACATTTTGGATTTCCCAACATTTTGTTTTTTACTTATGTAACAAATAAGGTAATTCCAGAGACTTTATCCTTAACAAATACAACCATTTCAAAAATTTGTATTTTGTTCAGGTAACACAATAGCATAATGTCGCAAATATATAGAATGGGCACATCACTTATGGCTCTTGTGTGCACTATTGTAAAACTAGGAAACTACTCTCTTAGGAAAATGTGTTTTGCATTGCATAGTTGTGTATGATTTGAAAAGCGATGTAATCACAGCATGAAAAATACACAACTGGGAAATGCTGCAAATTCTTGAAAGAAGTATAATATATACCTGTGAAGCACGGAAAGCTTTTACCTTGGAGATAACTTCATGTTGCTAAAGTAATTCTTTGTTACTGTATCTTAACAGCATTAGCATAACAGAAAAAGAAGCAGTAAATTTTCATAGTGAGAGGGGTTTTTTTTAATTAAGGCTAAAAAACTTTTATGAATCCTCCGCATTTATGTGCCTGTGGAGCAGTAAGTCACAGCATTAATGTGACACTGATGTGCTTTTCATCACCATTTGTTAGTTTATTCAGAGAAATCTAAAAATGTCACAGGAAATTGGACAGGAGACTAAGATCACAAAATTCAGTTCCTTCATGAAAACCTGCACTTTGAAGTAAGATTAAAACAGTATCAACACCACCAAAGCCAGAGTTACCTCTGAGAGCGAAATGAGTCTCAAAATCCAATGAAAAATAGTTTAAGTAACACAATAGTTTAAATTAATCTAGCAAGGGATACATGCAAACCACTAGGGGAGAAGATTTAACTGGTTAAAGAAAAAAAAGTATTCAAATTAACAATAATTAACAATGACAGGCCTAATTTCTTGGCCGAACATTCCTGCCTACCTGGTTTATTATTTAGAATAACCAGCAACAGCAGTTTTATGAAAGACCGTAACAACCGCTGAAATGTGATGCAGGCATAGCAGAGGTGCTAAGCAGGAGGGTGAAGGAAAAAAAATGATAAAAATAAACATGAAAAAGTGTCCTATGCTTCCAGTATCCCATATTTTTTTCTTTCACCAAAACAGGAAATGTTTTAATACTCGCTCAAAGGGGAAAAAAAAAAAAGAGAGAGAGAGAAAAAAAAACAAACGCACGTTTATTTTACTGAAATAAAGCACCCGACCTCGTCCGACCCCTAAGGCGCCCTCCCTTCATGGCCCCTTCCCAACGGCCGTAACGCCCCCTCCCCACGCCCAGCGCCCGAGGGACGCTGGGAGTTGTAGTCCGCGGCGCGGCCGGGCGGAACTACAAGCCCCATAAGCGCCGGGAGCGGCGGGGGTGCAGGGAGGCGGCGCCATTTTGAGATCGAGGGGTTGCCCGCGTTGCCCTCCCCCGGGCGGCCCCGCGCCGCTCGCCGAGGCCCGGGCGGCGGAGCAGGGGCTGGCTGCTTCGCTCTGAGGTGGGTTTCTCCCTCCCCGGCGCGGCGGGAGATACCGGGAGGGCCGGGCGTTTCCGCACGGGTCCTGGGTGCCGGCGGGGCGGCTGCGGCCCGGGCTCCTGGCCCACGTTCCGCCGCTTCCCTGCCCAGAGGGAGCTGCGCTGCCCTCCTCCTGCGTTCAGTCGGGCTCCGAGGTCCCCTCTTCTGGTGGGTGCTTTGTTTTGTCTAGGTAGAGCCTAACGGCGCGAGTCAACTTGCCTTAGTAGCTTGGCAGCCTAGTTAAAGGGGTACCTTGCCATTGCAGGCCCCAGGCAAGCGAATCTTATGCAGGTCAATGTTCACAGACAATTTTTTTTTTATAGAAATATGGCAGCCCTGCGTTTATCTTCTCAGAGGTGAGAGGGTCTTCTACAGGTTGTGCTTCCTCAGTTTGTACTTGCTTTATCTGACAGGTGGGAGAGAGACTCCCCTTTCTGCCCTCCCTGGGACTGGAGCTGCTGTCATCTGCTGCCTCTCTGTGTCCCAGGAAATCTCCCATGAACTAGAAGTGATATTGGTGTGTGAGGCATTCAGAGCAGTATCATCTCATCCTTAATTTTCATGCAATGTGTTCACAAACTTTTTTTTCCCTCTCATTGTACATAAAAACACTGCTGCTCTCAAACTCCTTTCCGGGAGGAAGGTAAGGATAGAAACTTATAAAGATCTCATCCTCTATCCAATCCTGGTTTTGAGTGTGGGTGGAGTAATGTTTCTGGGGAGCTGTGACTTAGAGTCCTCAATATGTAAAATGTCGTATTGGCTTCCTCATTTGCAGTAAGGAGCAACTGGGGAGCTGGAGGTATGCAGAAAACAGCACTTACATCCTGAGAGGAGGAGATACTATAGTACCCCTAGCACTGTTCTGTAGAAGAGGAGTAGGTGCATGGCCATGTTTCTCCCTTTTCTGGCAGTAATGTCTCTGAAATAGTAAAGACAAACAACAACATCTCCTCCTCTGGTTAGAGATGTGAAGAATTCTCTCTCTCTCTCTCTCTCTTTTTTTTTTTTTTTTTTTTTTTTCCCCCTTCCCTTGGGTAAGAGGTGAGAAATTGCCTGAAAGTAAGACCCTATCTTGTTAGTTTTGCAGGAAAACACCAAATGATAAACATTGCCTACAAAGTCTTTTCTTTAACTGAAAATGATTAATTCCGGATCCAGAATGGGGATTGTGTGAAACATTTTCAGCTACCCTGGAGCAGTCTGTTTAGACCGCTGTAATGCAAAGAAAGTACAACTAATTCTGTTACTTAAAAAGATGAATAATAATGGAATTATGGTTTGACTGCTTGTCCTCTTATAACCAGCAGCACTACCTTGCCATTTATTTTCTATTTCTCACCCCGTCTGTCTGCATATTTTGACTGCTTGTTGGCTTGATCTTAAAACACAAGTTCTTTGGGGCAGGGATTGCCTTTTAGTGTGTATTCTCATAAAACACATGTAGATATTGATCCCTGATGATGGTCCTTACTTGTCCTCCTGATAAAGGTACCTAATAACAGATTATGTGTTTAATTTTAAGTCTTATTTTAATATACCAAATGCATAAATGCCATTTATTCCAAATTGTAAATGCAAACCAGCACCTGTTTGGTGTTAAATGAATTAGCTGAGTACAGTTCCTGTTACAGAAAAGAATTCTAGTGATTTAAGCATAGGCACTTTTGTTGATAGTCTTTGTAGGGATGCCAGGCATTAGCTTGTGTATTGCAATTGGCATAGTTTTATTCCTGTAAAGGAGACTTAATACACTTACAGGTTGGCACAGGTTAGTGCAAGTGAATGGCCAGTGCAGACATTGGGCTCTCACTAAGTGGAGAACAAAGATTGTTTAGCTGATCTATTTTTTTTTTCACATATTAAATTCACATTTAACTAGAATAATTTGTAAATTATTTGGGATTTATCATAAAATGCGATTACCAGGCAAGTACAAAACTAAAGTGTTCCCATGGTGCACTATTGTATATACAGCAACAGGTTTGCATAAAAATTGACCATAGGCAATGTCAGAGTCTGTTTTTTGCAGAGTATGTTCCACTTGTGGCAGTAGAAAGTCTGAGGCTATTGGAAGCCTGAATACATTTTTTTTACACCTTTCCTTAAAGACGTGTGTGCTGATAATTTTAATTTTTTTCTTCTTATAAGATGCTTCATGCTGAATGTAGAATAAGACTGTTGGATTGTCAGGATGAAATCACAATTGAGCCACGTTCTAAAAAAATGAAGTCAACAGAAGAGGCTTATGAGAAACTCTGTAATGATGATTACCAAAGTTGTCAACAGAAAGTGGATGCTGAAAGAACATCTGGTGATTTGGCCTCGAGGTCTCTCTCAGATAGCCAAGCAGAGCATGAAATGCAGAAGGAAGGGGAAGTATCTACAGGTGTCTTGACAACACTGGATGAAGTGTTTCCTGAGAAAACCCTAGTGCTTAGTCAGCCAGCTGATCCTGAGGTTGGGCAGAATACAAATCATCTATTTGTACAAGGAGATGGTGTTAAAGTTGAAGATAAGCAAGGCCGCTTTATTACAAGTGTTGATGAAAGTAGTAAAAATGTCAGTAAAATGTTCTTGGTGAATGGAAATGAATCAAATGAAGAGTTTTTTACAAGCAAAGAATTTATTGGACCGATTTACAAGCCCACTGAAAGTAACAAACAGGACAAACCTCAGAATTGCAGTGAAGGTAATGGGAGGGATGAGAATGAGGTGCATGAAACCAAAGCAAAAAGGAAAGCAAAGAGAACACAGGTTGCTGCTGCTGCTGTAATGGATGATGAGCTGTGCCAGTTTTATAAGGAAATTGAGCAGCTTGAAAAGGACAATTTGGAGAGTAACACTCAGGAGGAAGAAACCAAATCTTCTCCAGAACAATGTTCTCCATTGAATTGCAGTCAAACATCACATGAGGATTCTCAGCAGACGTTGCTGGGCAGCCCACAACCCTTTTATGAGAACGGACACGGTTTCTCTGGGGAACAGAAGGATCAGGAAGCAAGTACTGAGCAGCAGCTTTACAGGGAAACAAGTCTCTGGAAAACTGAAAATGCCTTTAATGGACAAGTAGATTCGAAGTTTTGGAACAGCTCAGTGCCTCAATTCAGACCCGCCTGGCAGACAACAGAATCTTTCATAGTACCTCAGGGACCTCTTCCTCCTCTGCCTCCTAGATTCGACCATCAGTCACACTTTCAAATACTTAATTCCCCACCACGAAAAACAAGTGCTTTCCCGTCTCATAATGAAGAACTTTCTTACAAAAATTATCATGGTTACCATGGAAATAATGATATCGATTGGCATGGTCCATTACCTGATCAGGGTGCCGGCCGTGTTGGTCATATTGATATCCATAGTGCTCAGGAATCCAGAAATGGAAATATTGACCAGAATGTACCGCAAAATAGTGGTTTCTGTGAAACCAGAGAAGAGTGTTGGAAAGATCCCAAAAACTACTGTGCAGATGGAATGCCCAGCTTTCCTTTCCTGAAGGCACCCAAGGAAAAGCTACGTAGTTCACAGAAATTGCTCCTGCTTTTAAGAGGTCTCCCTGGTTCAGGGAAATCAACACTATCTCGGTAAGTAAAGATGTGAATTTTTGAAAAACATGAATTTTTGAAAGCTGTTTTTTTAAGAAGTTTATTTGTAAGCACTTAGCAAATGTTGATATTAGTAAGCTATCTTATTAAAAAGGTACTGTGACTTTTACTTAGTGAGTGGTATAATAGAAAGGACTGAATACATTAGAATTGGGGGTTTTGTCTCAATAAGAATTTTGATAAATAGGAGTTATTTTATGCTGGTTTTAAAATGTTAACTATCCATGAAGTTGCATAATCTCTTAATCATCTGAAACTCTCAAGTGCCCACGCTCAAGTATGGGATGGTCTGTCTTTTTTTATATATTTTTCTTTTATTTTTATTTATTATCATATATTGTTTAATAAAGGAATTTGAGAACCTTTTTGCTGTTATAACAGATTAATTATAATTGTCTGCATCATTCTGTATGAAGTTGACAAGTATGTTTGTGTGCTTTAATTTTACAGGTTTAAATACTACTAATTCTAAAAGAGATAATCAGGCTTTTAAAACTTCTTTTATGGTATAAGTTCACAGTTACAAAGCAGGCTATGAACATTGCTATTGAAGCTGAAGTTGAAGCTTCAGTTTGTTATCTCGTCAGTTATCATTACTTTGTGTATGTTATGTCTGTTGGAAAGGCTGTTCCAGTTGTCTATTTGGCAGTCACTTTGTCTCTCCTGATTGCACAATTTAAAGACTATTCTTGAAAATGTTTTTTAGTATTACTTCTGTTACATCAGAGGAAGGAATTTCCTCTTTGAGGAAGGAATAGTGATAAAATATGTCAAGATATAAAACATTTGTGGATTTGCAGGATTTCCAAACCTTTGCAGTTGTTTTTCTTTAAAATATTAACGCTTGGAAAATACGGCAGAAGAATTTGAGTGCCACAAAGCACTGAGAAACAAGTCAGTTATATAAATAAAAGTAAAGACTTATGCAGCAGTAGTTACTGGTGACTCATTGGTTCACATATATCCCTGTGAAAATCCTAGGTCAGCCTGGCTCCTAGGAGCTGTAGGGGTGTTAATATGGTGAGATGAAAAATCATTATTTGCTGTCTCTTTTATTGAGAGAGGTTGATTCTTATTATTTAGTATGTACACATATACATTCAGCACAGAGAAGTGAGTATAGAAGGCAAATCTATTTTTTTCTAGTATTATTAAGTGGCAAATGTAGACTACTGTAAAAGCTAAGATCAGGTCTTGAAATGTTCCTCATGTTCCTGATATACGATTAATCAATTTAATACATCCTACGCGGGTATGGCACGTGATTGTATTTTGTGACACTGGTGCCATTTATTTGCTTAAAAAGAATGAATGAATTCTTCTGTGCTGTCCTACATGTTGCCCTACACTACACTATACACTGGTATACAGTCCTATAGCAACACTATACATGTCTTGCTAAAGAAGACCCTGGAAAAGTGGGAAAGAGCAAGAAGGCAAAAAATGTACACAGCTTTGGGAGTTGCAACTTTTGTAGTTTATTTTTGTTTTCAGGACTCTTTATTTGTTGATACAGATCTGTGCTTTAAAATCAGAAACAACGGCCAAGTGGGAGAATTAATGTGAATTAATATGCAATATAGTGGATTGTTTTGTTTTTTATTAGCACGTTAAAAGTTAATGGTGACTTCTTTTTTCTAGTTGCGTTTTAAATAAAAGGCTGTAGCTTGGTGACTTGTTACATTAGACCATTGACAATTATGCATCCCTAAGTATTACTGATGACAGGTAGCAAAAAGTAACATATTCTTTCTGCTGGGATTCAACCTAAGTAGCTCTTCCCCAGATGTTTATGGGCAAGTGTGATGACTTAGAGCTAACAGTTCTGTGCCCTTGGGTTATTTGAGTTTTGGCCAGCTCTCTTCCATTCCTGCTGCCTCAGCATTAGTACATCCCACATGCTCATAGTGTTTAGCTTTTATAGCCTCTGGGTGCATTGGCTATTTCTGAGTTGGAATAGTTACCTAAACTTCTATAGGGCAGAGCAATGGGAGCTTCGCAATAGGCTGCTAATGAACTTAGGCCCTGGCAATCTGTTTCCTACTTACATATTTAAATATATGGTAGAAGATAAAGCAGTCAGGGTTGGCACAGGATTGTTTAAAATCTGATCTACTACAGCGGTGAAATCACCATAGTCTCACAGGGTTTTTCTTCAAACCCCAATTGCCAAAGACAAAGAGGATGGTTTGTTTTGCCCCCACAAAACTCATAATTTTTGAGAGGATATCCTTCTGAGAGAATTTGTTTGCAGTTATTCTATATGTCCAGAAGTTGCCGTGAAATGACATTTCCTTGGGAAGCCAGGCTAACCCATTTGAGAATTAATATAATAAATTTATTTTTAAGATGGGCAACAACTAATAAAGAAAGTTTACATTTCCTAATTGCCACATTATTAAAGCTTTGCACTTTTACCTGAAGCATGATAAATGCTATCATCAACAAGTGATTATCTTTCTACTCATCTGAGGTTATATATGGAACAATAAAAATAAAAAAAAAAAATAAAAAAAACCTCCTCTTGTTCTTATCACTATATTCAAAGTGGAGTGGCAGGTTAAGTCGGTTTAATTCCTTAAGAGAAATTAAGCTATGAATACAACCCTTTTTATTTTTTTCATCTGTTACTGACATTACAGCTTTACTAGATGTGTAAACAAATGCTCAGTGCTACTGAAGTTGAGGTTGGTCTCTACTATCATTAGACTCTTCCCTTGTATTTTTGGCTCTTTCCTTAAAGTGTCAACATGCTGAAGTTTCTAGAAAGTAACCCAGGAGTCCGAGGCGGGGGGGAAAGGAGCGGTTTCTGGGTAGTGAATTCCAGTGGCTTAGAGATCCAGTGAGAGCCAGTGCTCTGAGAAAGGGATCGTGAAACGCTAAGGGTGGGACTGGGGTAGAAGACATTGAATTGCGACAGAAGAGAACAGGATCTTGAAGAAATATGTGTGCTTTTCAGTAATCTTGGCTTTCCTCAGCAGGATTGCCTTGGAAGGTTGTTGTAATATTGGACTTTTTGTTTTCTGACAGTAGAGGAACTGACACAAAATACTGCTAGGTTTATATTTTCCTGTGCCTGCTGGACCTCTATTGTGATCGCAGCATAGAAAAGGTCAGCAGAGGACATGTTTAGAGTTTTAAGACGCTAAAGATCCAATTCAGCTGCATTGGAATTGCCTGGGATCATATTGGTTTCTGGATATAATTATAAGTGAGAAATAATATGGAAAATGTTATCAAATGAATTAAATATCCCTGGGATGGGAAGCATCCTGCTTTAATTTGGATTGAATTTTTTGGAAATACATATGTGTACTTCTATAAGCTAGTTTGAATTTTGCAATAGCTCCAAAGGATATTTTTTACCTTACTCTTTTCCTCTGTGTTTCTTTTCCCTCTCTGAAAGGAGAAGGTTGTAATGTTTCTGCATTCTCCTTTGTATAACAGTTTGCTGCTCAGCCAAGATTGTGATGGGATCGTACTCAGCACCGATGATTATTTTCGTCAGCAAGATGGATATATGTATAATGCTGCTCACCTTGGGGATGCCCACGACTGGAATCAGAAGAGAGGTGTGAATTTGTAAAAGAAACTTACATAAATTACACATATAGTTAGAAAATCTAGATAGGATGTGTATGTATTAACAGTGTTTACAAGGGTAGTGTGTAATTAATATGTAATTTTCATGCATTAGATATTGTACTTGTCAAAGGTTCAGATTTTAAAGGTCAAAATGCTGTCAGCTGCTCATTTTTTACATTTTAGTTGCATCTTTGTGGAAGAATTGAACATTTTTAACATTTGCAATAACAGAGTATAAAATATTTTCCAGTGTGTTTCCTGATCTGAAGTTCATCCAAAATTCATGCTTTTTTTTCTCTGAGAGAAATATTACTTCACTTGTGTAGTTTGACTACACAAGTCGAGTAGAATGACTTTAATAGTCATTCTTCTAATACCAGCAGTGTCCAGAAGCAGGATTAATTGGCAAAGAGCTTTACTTTCCCTTTTGCTATAGGTGACTGTGTTTATGCTTGTACGAGACACCTGGAGTCAGAAGGACTGGAAAACTAAAGACTATTTCTCATTTTCTCTAGTGATTTTCTGAGAATTTAAACAGGAGTTTGGTCTACAGAAATAACTGGGCAAAAAAAGCAAATCCCGTGCCTGTCCATGCAGATCCTTCTATCTGATGCAATGTCTGAAGTAGAAGTTTTCTTTTCATGAACAGGAATTCTTGTCCACATCAAAAAGTAGGGAGAAGCAAGGGAAAAAGTGATAGCAGTTACCAACATCCTCTCTTCTTCCTAGTACAAGATGTTGACATATTGGACAAAATTGGAAAGATGCATTAATATGGAATGTGTGATCCCTAACAATGCAAGTTGTTTTTTTTTTTAACAGTAGAATATTAATTATATAAAAGAAATGTTGAGGTAGGAGTGTAGCAGTAATAAACACTTCACACGCAGTTGCCTATTAGAGCCTGAGGAACAGAGGAGTTGATAAGGTAGAGGTTTGTAGATGAGAGGGCTCAATACTTTAATATAAGGTCACCGCTAGGCAGTTCTCACATGGTAATGGATTCTGGCAGCTTCTGGCTAGATCTCAAAATGCAGATCTCTCTAGTTCTATATCATTTATTTATTCAGTGTTTTTGATAGCCAAAATAAGAACAGTTGTTCCAACACCCACACTGCAAAACATTTGACGGAATAGCTTTGGTTTGAAGCTGTAATGACTTCATATCTACTGTTTTGACTAGATACAGAACTCTCTGATTCAAATATTTCAGAAGTTCTTGGTTTTAGTTATGTGTAGAACCCAGAAATTACTTTTTTTTCTAACGTCAATATGTTTGAGAATAAATGTGAGAAAACCCTCACATTGGTCCTGCCACTCTTTAGCTGGAGCTTCTTGCTGCCTTCCTCATGTTTTCAACAATGTTGATTTGACAGATTCAGTTGAGATTGGTCTCCTTTTTAATTCTATACTCCTTTGTTTTGTGTTTGAAAGTGTTTATTAAAATTAATTAGTAACTTGTTTCATGGAGCATTATGAATTCTCTCAGATTTTTTTTTTTTTGCATGACAGTAACTTTAGTATTTTAGGTTTCTGATTTTTTTCTCTCTTCTCTCTCTCTCTCTCTCTCTCTCTCTCTCTCTCTCTAGTCCATCATCTAAACTCCTAATGAGCATTAGTGGTATCATATTCTGGAATTTACTTTGACAAACAAAAGTACAGTTGCTAAAAATGTATCTTCCCATTTTGATATCAGAAGGGTGCTTTTTCGATTTATCAAGGCTAAAACAGCCTGAGTTTTTTGAAGAGTTACCATTTTAGGCATCAGGGTAGTTTACTATGCTGCAGAATTTAAGAATGTCAGAAAGTCAACAGCTTTTTCATCTTCTGTTACCTACAGTCCTCCAACTGCACCAGTCTCAATCCTGTCCTGTAATCCTTAAAAGAGGCTCATACACTGCTTTTTAGCCAGTAATCTCGCTAGTCCTGTATTGGAAGCATACCAGTGTTTAAAAATCCAGCTAAGCAGACAGTTCCATGGCTGCATCTCAGTGTAGGGGGTAATTTGGATGTGTCTTCTTCCTAGTGGTGCTTTCATAGATGTTAGAAGCAGCTTCTTATTCCTGAAGTTTCTGTCTTCTTCCTCTTTTGGATTTACCTGAAATTGAGCAGTGACTTAAGCAGAGACAGCTGAACTGTGTGTGTGTGTGTATTAGTAATGACGCTATCCAAGATCTCAGAAATGTGATACCTTTCTGTGAAGATCACCTATTTGTAGTTTATTGAAGAACTCAGTATCTGAACACAAGACCCAATTGTACCTGCAGTATATATTAGCTGCGGGGATGGTAAAACTGGACTCAGGATAGGGTTTCATGTGCAAATCTCAATTCTGATACTTAGTGGGCGTCAAATTTTGAGCAGATCTCCTATGTTGTTTTTGACTTCTACATTTCCTGTTTAGCCCTTTGTTTCAGTTGACTATTACCTCATTTTCATGTCCCTTCATTTTTTTGCTTTTCGTTTTTCTTTCTTTTCCCTTCTTTTCACTCTGCTCTGTATACCTTATACTTTGAATCCTTTTCTTAGAACACTTTGTATTCAAGTTAGACCAAATAAGTGCAGAAAATCTCTAGAATATTGTGCTTGAATTCGCCATTTTATTTGAGTTGGCTAATTGTTTATTAGCTCTCACTATTTTCCATTGCAGCAAAGCAAGCGATGGAGGAGGGGAAGTCTCCAATTATAATAGACAACACTAATACTCAAGCCTGGGAAATGAAACCTTATGTGGAAACGGTAGGTTTTGTCAGTAATTATATTACCTTACACCTTCATCTGAGAGAAGCTGGCCTCCTTTGTTCAGAACCATTTTCTGCACTAAAATCTTTAAAGACTGCTTTCTGATACAATCAGTAACTGAACAGCAATAATCCAGACTGATATGAGGACTAACTAGACCTAATTTGCCTAACGTGACATGAAAACCTTCACAGGTTTTAGGGTAAGTGAAAGTCAGCATGTTACCACTGTAGAATTAACTGCAGATTTTTATTAGAGTGGTTAGTAAGCATCTTATTATAGTCACTGCTATACCAGTGTAATATATTAAAGATACACATATCAGATGTTTGTCTTTACTTGCTGCAGGCTCTAGAAAAGGGATACAGAGTGGAGTTCCGTGAGCCAGATACCTGGTGGAAGTTTAATCCCGAAGAATTAGAAAAGTAAGATTTATGTTATAGTAATCAGTCTACTTTTACGTATTTATATATATATAAATGTAATGGCTTTTAGTTTATTCAGCATCTTATTGGTATAAATGCTTGTGAATACAAAAATAGAAGTTCTCACTTCTTGGGAATTGAAGACTATTAAAAACTTGGTTATGAACAGAAAAATAATTGATCTATGTAGGGAACTCTGCTCTATAATGAATAATAATAAAACATAATAGAAGCCATGAAATTAGTAGAAGGCAAAAAGATCTTGTATGCTTTACAAAGAGTATATCAGTAGAGGTGTTTTTTGTCAACTTTTGTGTATGTCTCAAAATCAAAGAAGAAGCGATAGTCCATTACTAATCAGTAAAGGTGAAAAAGCAAGTTCCTATGTTCAGATCATTCCGTTGCAGGAATTTCTGGAACTCCATCCCCAGTCTTCAAAGGAGGTGTCTTTGTGTACTTTTGGACATAAGTTATTGCTCCTGTGGATCTTGAGAAAACATGTGAAGCTATTTAATATTTTTGGTTAATTTGTGTTTTGTCTTGGGTTTATACGCTTTATAAGTATATGAAGTATCAATCCATTCTGGGGGGATTTTGGCGTTCGAAAGGTAGTGTGATATTTTCATGATTGCACTCGATGAGTTCTCTTGGTGATCATTAATTTATTTGCTTCTTTTTGGTTATTTTTTTATTTGACTTGGCTCATAATTGTTCTCAGCATTGTAAAATTGCTCCTATGAAGCATCAAGCGTGTGTATAATACTCACTTAGCCTCTATTATGTTTGTACATTATAAATTCTGTTACATTCAGATCCTTTGCTCTTAAGCTACTACTGTGTTATTGATAGAGATCGGGTCATCGCTTTGCATGCACAGATCTACTACAAGTTTTTCTAACTTTTCTAGCACTGTTTAGGAAGCTGTCGTAAATAATTGGATACTTAAAAGATGTTTAGTATGAGATAAGTGCTGCTACCAGTCCTCTGAGCATCCTGGGAATGGTGGAAATGCTTCAGCTGTTCTACTTGCTCTTAAATATTTGAGAGGAGGTCCCTTGTCATGCATCTTAATTTATGAAAAGTCCAGAGTAAATGCTGATGTGAGGCTTTATTTTGTTTTTATTCAATGCTTGGGGAAGGCAGTGTGTTTCTTAGCATTGTTTTTATTAGTATTTCCCAGACATGTTAATATTGAACAAGAGGTTATTGTAATTCTGGGACTTCCTTTATGAATTTTGAGGTGAACATGTTGTGCAATACTTGGGCAAATATTAGGTTAATAAATTCAGGTAACTTTATTAATAGTCTGAAGTCCTAAGGTCTAATTCCTTTCTAAACAGAATCATTTAAGACGTCCTCCCGTCCTCCCTTCCACCAGCTTCTGATTTAATTATTTGGCATAAGATTTTGGTTACTCTTTTTCCCTTTTTTAAGTGGTGCTGTGTCATCTATCTTGATAGTACTTGCTACTGAGTGGTTTAATACAGCAGTACTGTAAGGTGTATTTTTGGCTGCTGTTTTTTATAAGAATTTGCTATTTCATATAAGAAATATATAGTTCTTATAAGAAACTTACAGTTTTTATAAGAACTTCTTGTAAGTTATATTACAAGAAATAGCAAATGGATGTTTCTACCGTGAAGATGTTTGTGAAAAGGATTTTTCAAAAGGAAGATATGGGACAGCGTGTTAGGATGTTTGTGAAAAGGATTTTTCAAAAGGAAGATATGGGACAGCGTGTTAGGATAGCATGAGGTAAATTCTTGATGTCAAGAAGTTGACAGACATTTTGGTGTGCATTAGGTGTTACCGTTGGTTTTATTTTTTCTGATATGGCTCATTACTTCTAGATTTGTGCATGATTTTGCTTGTATTTTAGTTTTGCATGAAACTTGTGGAAATATCTTGGTTCTTGATTTGTAGTGCTTGAAATTTCTTGCATGTCATTTACAGCACTACATAAGGATTTTATTCTTTCAGAAATCACTTTTAGCAAATCTTGGAAGCTTATAATCATAGAACAAACAAGTGACTGGTAGAAGGGAAAGGTTCTTTTGTATTTGGGCAGAAGTGGATGTAAAATTGGCTGTCTGTCTGTGTTCTTTCAGGGTACCTGCTCAGTAGGAAGCAGAAAGTAGTTGCAACTTCACTTCAGACTTTGGAGGGGTAGCAGGTGTCCTATATAACCTGTTTCAGAGCAGCTGCTGTTTCTTGGAAAAAAAAATCAAGTTAGCCGCTGTTTCTACATACTGAAAAGCAAAATGCAACAATGCTTCTTAGAGTAATTTTTTTCTTCAATATGGTCATGAATCAGCAATTTAGTATTTCTTTAAAACCTGCTAATTGTCGTCAATAATAATGTCCATGTAGGATTATTTTGCTGATATATTGGTATGCTCTGCTTGGCAATACTCAGAGTTTTATCAATAAATTCTGTGTTCTTCTTGAAAGCAAAAAAGCTTGCAAAGCATAGCTGTCTATTAGGGCTTTTTGCTGGTGCGTCTGTGTTTTTTAGGAATGAGATGACTGTCCTCTTTCAGCATAGCTGTGTTACCAAAAGATGAATGAAGGCAACTTCGAAGCAGATGTTTTTGTGTTAAATGTCAGAAAACTATAGATTTCATGCATCGTAAAATTGTTTTCTATGCTTGATAAGATTTTGCCATTAGTGATTGTATTATCCTGTCTTCTTTAAGAGAAAGAACTAGTTTATTCTTGAAATGTCTGCACATTCAGTTGTAGATGAACGTGCACTTTGTTTTGCACTCTTGAGCTCTAATCTTTTTCCAGTAGTAATGAGAAATGGGCAATCTTGAATAACTTTGTGCTACCACCTGCTGGCATGAAAGGATGTATTTATTACCTCTTCTTGATTCCTTTTTATCATTTGAATCAAATACTGGCTAGAATTCCTATATCTGTAGGGGATATCTTGTTCATATTTTTGAATATGCTGACTATCAAGACTAGCTAGATAGCCAGCTCAGCATGCTGCTGCTTCTGGATTTTTTTTTTTTTTAATTTTATTTGAAGTACAGTGTAAAACTTTACCACAATTGACATTCAGCCTGTTAGGATCATTCCCCTTGGTTGTGATGATGCTTCAAAGAACAGCTTGTGTGAGTGATTATTCTTCCTAAATCTTTCCTTCCCAAAGAAGAAAGTTGATAAAATGCATTTTAAGGAGTCAGACTAATTGTAAATAGTCTGTATTGTAAAAGAAGAATTGGTCATGTAAGAAGTATTTACAATTCTTTTGTTAGAGTCTGAAATTTTCTACAAATCTGGATTTTGAGATCCTATTCCATAGATACGAAGGAGATAAATATGTTTTGGCATTACAATGTATCTTAAATTGCCATTTATTCAGGTTCTTAATTGGCCAAATTCTCAGTGAAAATAGCAGCTGTTCACAAAATCTTGCAAGAATATTAAATTTTTTTTTGGCTTCTGATCCCTGGTGTGTTTTGGTGTATTTCTAAGTTCACAACAAGCATCAATAAGAATTGTTAGGTAAAGGTATCTTGAGTACGCTGTCCTGGTCCAAAATG
>VZSG01000117.1:917270-931383 GCA_013398315.1 Nothoprocta pentlandii | reverse complement strand
ATGAAAAGCACTTTTAAAAGTATAAGGCTCAGACTTTTTATATGTGTTTATTTTCAAGTTAATAACCTCATACCCATATTCCATTTGATTTTTAAAGACTCATTAGTAATAAGCAAAGTACATAACAAAAAGACTGGTGCAGTCACTACTGTTGTGAATCAAAAATTGTGATTTTAATTGCCATTTGTTGAAGTGCAGGTAGATGGAACAGAAGAGTGTTGTTCAAAAAAGCACTTGGGCTTAACAGGTAGAAGATGCAGTTTATTCTCAGTAGAAATCTTTTTGCAAAAGCAGCTCTGCGGTAATTTTGGTGTTGAAAACACAATCCAGAGACTTTTTGGATTAATGATAATAGTACATTTGTTAAAACTCCTCTCATCACTAAATTTTATTCTTATGGTTGCATTTTTTTTTAAATTCACTATTTCCTCTATATTTAGATCACAATCATTGCAGACTTTTTTAATATCAAATAGATATCATTTGAGATGTATGCTAGAGCTGAGTTTAAAACTGCAGATCTTTTAGGAAATGTTTTTAGTTTTGCCATGGTTTTAAGTGTTTTTAAAACTAATTTTTTAGTTTTCAAGTCTTGTCTCATTACTGTCAGTCAAACACACTGTATAGTGCTAATTTTAAAATTAGGCTGAAAAATTTCCAAGTATTGTTAGACAAATTAGTCCTATTTGAACAACATCTTCTGTTACCTCTTTCAAATCTGTTACATCACTTTGGATTACTGTGCAGTAATAACTGAACAATTTTTTTAAAATAGTAAAATTTAAATTAATGACACTTTTTTTCCTTTGTGTATGTAGCATGTCTTAAAAGCAAACAACTAACAAATGCCATTTTCAAGAAGCAAGCCTATCTCCATGCTGGTTCTTGTTTTTCCACTTTGGGTGCCATATGGTTTTACAATAGGGCAAACTCATTTGAAGAAGTTTAGGTGAACGCAGAAGGAAATTAGATATAATCTTATATGGATATAAACTTTATATACTTATGTAAAACATATCATTTTTACATTTTTATATGAAATCCACAGTACTTCTTGTAGCAATATGAAGGAACAAGGACTTTTGAATCCACTTCCAGCTAGGGACTTGGTGGCTATACTGAAGCCTAGAAGGCTACTGAACTGTTTCCAACTCGGAGAGTTTGGTAGAGTTTGCTTTATGGGCTTCAAATTCAAAATTATTTCTGTAAAAGCTACATATAATATGTACTTTTAATAGTGAATAAATTAGAGAATGACCGGTAAAGATAGATCTCTGTAGGTAAATTGTAGGTCCTATGGATGGCATTGACATTTGCTTCACAGATGCAGATATCTTTTTTTATTCTCTTAAGATTCACAATATCATCCTTACAACACTCTGTGTTAAGTAAGAATGCACAAAAAGAAAAATAACTTCACACTGTGATTCTTTTTGCTGTTCTTACATGTTTTAGTGTCTGTTTATTTAGTGTTTTAGCTAAACAAAAAGTCATTGAATCCTAAACAAAAAATAATCATAAGAACAACAGATAGATCTGGAGATACATCCATCTAGCATAACTTTGAAAAGCCAGAGTCTCTTTGAAGAGTGGCTTCAGGAGAAGTTAGATTTCTGGACTAAGTTTCTTACTCGTATTCATTTCAGGGTTGAAGGCCACCTGTTCAGTTTGATAAGAAACACAAACCGGGAAAAAAAAAAGCCTACAACTAAGTTGCATGATATTGCATGAAATTTCAGAATAGCAATACATCTCTAACATTAATACTTGGTATTTATCATTCAAGCATAACTTAGACATCTTCAAACATGTTGGTTAGTCTTAAAATGATTTTTGATACTTTTTTGCAAAATTGGAACTACTTAATTGGATCTAAAATTGATGAGACTGCAGGTATACCTAAAGCAGGTTTAAAACGTTCAAAATTGTGTGAGTAGTAAAGTGTGCATTTATGTTTAATTTCTAAATTTAGGTTTTATCAGTTTACAGCTGATACAGTACAGCTGATGTGTATTTGATAATGATGTTAATGTAAAATACTTATTCTTCAGATTGAGTACCTCATAGATAGATTATTGCAATGTATTTTCTTCCACATTTAGTTCTCTTATTCTTTACATAGGGAGAGAATTTTGAAGAAGAGCCCAGGACACCAATTCACAAAAACGAAGCAGAGAAAAAAGCGAAAAAGAAACAAAAAAATAAAAAGCAATCCAACAGAAATTACAAAGAAAAAGATGGGTGGAGCAGTTTATCATCTAATTGCAGATGACCAGGAAACATCAGAAAGTGAAGACGATGACTCAGAAGAAGAAGAAGAAGAAGAAAACAGGAAATCTTCATGCACATTTAGTGAAGATGCAGTGGGCCCAATAGTGTGCTGTGAAGAGAAGCCTAATGGTGATAACGAAAGCCTAGAAACCACAGCCTTTTCAAGAGAATGGTCTCCAGTTACTGGCTCTGAAATGTCAACTGTGTTGGACAGTGCATTGAAAAATGAATCATCTGTAGGAAGTGGCAGTTCATTTCTATCAAATTTAAAGCCTGTTTCTAATGAAAACCTAACCAAATATGCGTTTGATAGTCAAGATACAGACCAAGGGCAGGAACAAAGCATTCTAGAAAGCAAGAGCAATTTCCCAAACATAAGTGATGATAAATATTTAATCCAAGAAGCAGAATGCAGCTGTGCTGATCATAGCACAGTGTTGTTAGGCCTAAAAAGCAACCGAAGCTCAGATCAACTTATATGTGAACCTGGCATGGAAGATAAATTTTTGAGTTTGAATGGTGAAGAAGAAGAAATTTCTCAGTGTTATAATTCAGAAGTATCTGATAATGTGTCTGATGGTAACACAGAGGGGAAACATGCATTAAAAGGAGAGAAGAATTGCTCTAATGGCTGGGCAAGTTTTCCAAATAATTTACCTATTGAGCGATTGCAGCTAGACTTTGATAAGCAAGTTTCTCTCTCTTCATGGTCTGAGGATAACTTTGCAGGTGACCAAAGACAAGAAAAAGTGCGGAAGCTTAAATTGGCTCTTACTAACAGCTCAGCAGAGCTAAGTTGCTGTCAATCTTATGAAGAACTGGAAAAGGAAAACCAGTCATTGCTGAAGGTGATGGCAACTGAGGAGCCTGGTAATGTGGTAAGCAGCGGTGTGTGTGCCTCTCCTGCGGGTGAAATACCTGTTGATTCACTTGTGACAGTGTCCCTGGATTCCACATGCTGCCAAGTAAACCCCCCAGCAAACAGCCCTACACCAGCTACAGCCAAGAAGAAAAGATGCAAAAGAATTTTCAATTTGGCGCCAAAATTTAATCTACCACGACAGTTTGCTGCCAATACAGAGGGAAGGACAGAAATCCCGTTAAGAGATGACCTCTCCTCCAAAAGCACTTCAGAACTGGAGCAAAAGAGAATTCTGAACCAAGACAGTAACAAGGCGCATAGTGAGAACCTTCCGACTCAGGGATATTCTGCACTTTACAGTGGTGGTGAGGCAGCCTTCTCCTCACCCACCCATGATACCAGTTCCCCATTCAGTGAAGTTACATGCCTTTCAAGTCATTTGGGACAATCTGTTTCTTCCCTGATGCCATGTGCTGGTGTTATTTCCCAACCAAAGGAAGGAATTCATAAGCAACCTGTAGTTGATGAGAAAGAGAGTGACAGTGAACAAGACTCTTCAGAGATTACAAATAGCAAACCTGATATTTTGTCCTCTGATAAAGTGGTTTCTGAAAATCCAGAAGGGTTTGATATATTGGAAACTTGTAGTGAAAACATGCACAAAGCAGATGACCTGGGGCCATTGGAGGCTTCACAGGTCAAAGATAAGCAAGATGTGAACATGAAACCTAATTTTCTTGGACTTCCCCTATCTTTAGGATTTGCGTTTCAACTTGTGCAGCTCTTTGGTTCTCCAGGCCTCCCACTGGGTAAAACTCTTCTTACTAATTCAGTGTAGACACCCCTGTGATTAACCATTCATTTTCATTGCAGGTAATAGTCAAATTTACTGTAAGAAACAGCTACTTACTTGGTGAATTTGTCCAAACCCTTCAATTTCAGTCCAAGATGTCATTGTCATTACAGCTAAGAGAGTGTCTAGTTTGGCCTCATTTTTGTGGTGTCTTTAGTAGTGATGGCTTGGTAACTTTAAATCCAAAACTTGAATCTCTTTTAGATACATTGCATAAATACATCATGTTGAGTAAGATTTTAATGAGCTGGTTACAATATTACATGAAAACATGATACGGAGTCTTTCCTCTTATGTCACACTTGCTTTTATATTTCACCCTGTTGGAACAGTACTTCCTTTACGTAGAAAAGTTCTCATAGACCATTGTGTGGCTGGATGCATTGAAAACGTATCCCAGAATCTAATTTAGATTGAAAATCAAACTTGCAAAAGTCATTTTCTGATGCTGAATATATTATTTTAATCATATATAATCATATGTTTAAGAAGCATCAGAGGTGTGTATCCTATCATTCCAGAGCTCTAATTGTCACTTGTATTTTCAATTTAGTCATTTTAATTGCGTAGTTGTAAGTATTACAGTCAGCCATGAAAGGATTTGTGTGTGGAAATCACAACTGTGACTTCCAAATTAATACAAGCTAGCATAACTACACATAATGGTAACCAGCAACAAGAAACATTTGTGTGGAAATCACTGTAGTATTTTATGCTGTATCTAATGCGGCTGAAAGGTCAGAAAATAGTAAACCCTGAATTCCTTTGTTTCTTATGTGCAAAACTGAAAAAAGGAGCTAAAGTTTCTGAACGGATTGAACAGGTCATTTTATTAACATATGCAATTTAAACTAAGATACTGTTTCAAGAGCTAAATATTATAGATAGGACTGAAGAAGAGCCAGACCAGCTCTTCAGCACATAAGCCCTATTAGTTTCAGTAGAATTAAGAGGAGGGAATATAAATTATGGTTTGAATAATTATCAAGGTAATATTTAGTTGATTTGTTTGCTTATGATTCTTATAAAACCACAAAATAATTTCAGACTTTTCCTGTAATGATTCTCTTCTCAGCTCCTTAAACAGTGAAGAGTTATTACAGTAAAAGCACTTTAAAAGCACTTTAAAACATAACTTGATTAAACGTGTTGCAAAGCTTTCTTATCATTACATGTTTTAAACATTTTTAAAAGCCAATGCAACGTAAGCAACAAACTTGGAGTTTTAATCTGCAGACTGAAGGCTTTCTGTTCTTCTTGTTCTGCATAGTTATAGGGGAGAGGTGGAGGAAATGAAAGTACTGCAGGAAAGTGTTTTTCTAAAAACAAAACCCCAACTAACTTTTTTTCGCTTCTCCCCCCTTTACACATTGACCTTAGATTCTATAGAAGCTGAATTCTGACTCTGCTGTTGGCTCATTTAAATACGTGCTTATTAAAAAGCAAGAACGCATTTAAGTCTGCAAAAATATATTTTTTGGCTGTGAAGAGATTTGAATACTCAATTGCAAAAATATTTTGTTCTGCAGAATCCTTGTTGCCAGATGATTATATAGTACCTCTTGACTGGAAAATTTCAAAGATGATCTATTTACTGTGGAAGACCTCTGTGGAGGTACGAATTTTAGGGGATTTTGGAAGGCTTCCCAACAGTCTACATGTAAGGAGGAGTCATTCAGCTTGTGAAACAAGATGATGTTTTTGCTAGTAAATTTTGCCTTGTTTTTAAATAACAATAAGGAAGTTAATGATAAGGAAGTGGATATGTTTTGTACTGTTCTGAATAGTACCAGAGCCAGTCCAGGCTGGGTAGGACTGAGATTTTGAAAGATGATCTTCAGAAATGTCTATGATCTAATTCAGATAAAAATCCCCTTCTTCCTGGTACTTGTCCTGCCCTAGTCTATGCTCATTAAATAGAACCTACCATTGTTTACCACTTAATCCTTCTTATGGTTTTCTCCAATCACCCATGAAAATGTTATCCTCTGCTAATGGCAGCTTGCTTCTGGGACTTGATTCTCCTTGTCCAGTTAAACTGTTGCCCACAGATGACTTTTTTTTGCTACTTTTCCCTATATTGTTGCTTTGTGAAGATACCTGATGATTGACTTATTTTAGGAGCGCTGTACTATCCAGTAATGAAAATCCTGTAACTGTATTAAAATACTGTAATTGCATAATAGAAAGTGAATCTTGTCTCTAAAATAACAAAATCTCTTGTTGTCACATATTTTCTCTGGGCTGCTTTTATCTATTTTAGGAGAAACAGAAAACAAGTGGATTGCAGAGTGGAAGTACCTTGGCTGGTGAGTGTATTTTATGATACAAAAAGCTGTATAGAATATTTGTTGTTCAGAAGAGAAAATAGTTCATGCTGAAGTGTCTTAAGTTTTTCATTGCAAATGAGTGATAATACTCCTCTTTGGGCAAATGCAGTAGGTTATATAAATGATACGTGGTTGCATAGACTAGTATGGCAGGATTATAGTTGCTATGAAACACCGTTTTATATTTCTTGATTCATGGGTTGAAATCTTCTTCCTTTTTTTTCTCCATTATCAAATTAATAAAATATTTAGCTCAGACTTACCTAGTTCCATATCGGGATGGCATTATCATGGGGGGAAAAAAAAAACGTCTTCAGACTTTATTCTTCTGAGAAGTTGAGCATCTTAAACTTAATTTAACTTAACAGTCACTGAAGACTGTCAGCATAGCGAGAGATCAGGCTCTTAAGAGGCAAAAATAGCTGAGGTCTATGAGAAGCTCAGGAGTTCTTCCTGTGTGAGTTTTAATGTGACTGTCTTGCTCCATGATTTCCATGTTAGTTTGATATAATTTCACAAATGGGTATTAAAAATACCCACTAGTTTTTCCCTGGAAACAGACGTGATTTTGTGCCTGAAATAGGAAAGAGGAAGAGATACGAGGCTCTTAATAAAGAAGAAAGGAGGCTCTTTATTTGAAGACAGCTGCTTGAGGGCTGAGAGGAAGAAGAGAAATGGGGATATATATGTATAAAATTGTCAGAGATAGCTGAAAATAAATTAGTTCATTTCTGAGGCCATTTAGGATGTAAAATCAATAGCATTCTGGTAACATAAAAGCTTGTTGGGTTGTTCTAGAAATCTTCTACTTTGACATGATAGAAATGAGATTATCAAGTGATTTCAGATGTCTTTGGCTGCAGTTTGTATTTTTTTTTTTTTTTAGGTAACACTATTGGTCTTGAAGATCTAAATAAATATTGTCAAGAGAATCAAGGCTTTTCTGAAGCACTTCCAGAAACAGAGCTATTTCGAGGAGCGATAGAAGAGAACGTCATGACTTCTAGCGCTGGCTGCCTGGATACTGTATCTCAGCATTCATGATTGGCCATCTTAAATAGCAAATTCTGCATGAAGGACAAGGTAATAAATGATACCTTTGAGTATGTGCCATTCTTGCATTATATTTGACCAAACATCTTTAGACCACTGTTTGTTAGTATTTCTAAGACTGATCTAATATCACCCAACTTTTTCTTGAGATTAAGGTTGAGGCTTTTTTCTTCTCTTTGCCTACTCCCTGCCACCAGTCTGGGGAAGAGAGGAGGCAGCATTTTATTATCAAAACCATACGATTTTTTTCCCCCCAATATCGAAAAACACCTTCCTGGGAAAGTCAAAGCAGTGGTCTGGGATGCTAAGAGCTAGATTTTATTCCTGGTTTGATTGCTGGGGTGCTCTGGGGTGAGTCGGATCACCTCAGTGCCATCTTCCTCATCTGTTCACTGTGGAGAGTAACATTGACTACGTTACCAGCTCTAATTAGGAAGAGCCCTAGGTAAACAATAAAACAGAATTTCACCAAGTTTCAAGAACCTCATGTAAGGTCAAACTAGTGCGGAAACTGGGAGAAGGGAGCAGATGGGACTGTGCTGCCGAAAACGGGGAGAGGAAGGAAGTGCAGGATTTCTTGGGAAATGGTGACTGGGATCTTCTCCATCAGGTCAACCCACACCATGGAATTGTCCCCTCAGGTGTGAGACTTTCATGCTTGTTGCGATGTCAGAAACACAAATGTAGGTGGAAAACATCTCTTGGAGGTTTCAAGAGGGGTTTCAATAGCACCACTGGTTTTCAAGGATAGGGCCATCTTTCCTCACCACAAAAATCATTATTTTCTGCATGTTGAATAAATCAAACTTAGCAAGAATGATGTCCCAGAGCGGCTATAAAATTATTCAGGTGAACGAATGTTCACAAATGTTGTTATGAATTAGTTTTCAAGCAAATTAAAAAAAAAAAGAGAAACCTGATACATTCTTACTCAAAGCTTTTTAAACCACAGGAAATAAATGAAGCTAATGCTATCATTCCAGTCAGTTTAGGTTTGAGAATAAACTAACTATTACTGGCCAAATGCAGCTTAGTCTTGTTAGCCACATGATCATGCTTCTCTGTTGAGGTTGCACAGGGTGCTTCTATGCAAGGTAAGAAAGTGAACAGTTTTCTTGTTTCTTTGTGAAAACACACACAGATGAGGGTTAATCTCAGTGTGTTGTGAGAGCTCCTTGTTGCAGCATTGGCAGGACTTCAGTATTTGTTCTGCTCTGTTCAGATTAAGCAAGAGAGAGATTTTGAAAAACACCGAGCGCAGTGAAAACACTATTAGTTTAGTGGCGAGAGGTTCTCCTGCAACCAGGACTCTGCTGTGCTCAAAACTGTACAAATAGAGAGCAAGAAGCCAAGAAAACACTTGCAGTTTAAGGGGTTTTGTGCCAGCAGGAGCTATCGCTGGGTGAAAGCCACCATGGCAGCATTTTGCAGTAACTCCCTGCAAGAACATTCCCTTTACAGCAAACCTGGTAGAGGGTGTTATCACTCCTCCTTTCCTGGCCTATCCTTTTCCTTCCCGTCTCTACCCCTTGCATGCAGAGCTGCTGCAGCTGTGGAGGAAGCCAGCTCTCTGACCCAATGCAGGACCAACCCGCCAAGGCATTGAAAATGTTTTCAGTCTGACTGTCAAGCTGAGGAAGAGTTTCTTCCTAGAGTAACACAACCACCAGGACACAGGAAAATAAGCAGGAAGATGTAGCTGGGACATGGAGAAGAGAAAGCACGTTATGGGAATGACATGTAACCACAACAAGCTTTAGGGTCATCAGAGTTTAAGCCAGAGCTTAAGCTTCTGATGCCAGAAGAAGCAGTCTTCTGTCTTCGCTAGTAATTCCTTATGCTGTATTGCCCTCTTTTGCACTATTGCAAATATTGGCTTAGCAATGCAGGGAATGCCATTTGGAAACTGATTTTAGTTTAAACAAATAAATATTTTCTGTTAGTAAAAACTAATTATTTTGAAAGCTGAAACAACCAAAGAACTCGATGCATGAAATGGCTGGTTTGAAAAGGGCTGTGTGCGAGTGGACGGAAAATCAAGCTGTGCATGGTCTCTGCATGCAGCCATATCCAACAGATGAGCCTTGTTCTGCATGCAGACCTCTGTGCTTGAGCAAGAGCTCTGCTCAGGCCCAGCAGCATCTTCAGATGTTCCTGTGTCCGTGAGGGGATTTTCCAGGCTCGTTCAGCAGCAGAAAAGGGCTCATTGGAAAATGAGTGCAAGAAACTGGCACCCATGTCAAATCAGAGACCGGAGCTGTCACCCATAGTGAGCGAGAAGCGATGGGAAGCGTGAAATCAAGCCTCAGAAAAGTGTCATGCTGAAAACTTGTAGCTTGTATTTGATGCAGAAGATGAGAGACAACTGTGTCAATGCAACTGCAAACCAAGCAGGAAAGAAGCCTGAGCAGGTTTCCCAGATATGGCTAAAAGGTGGGGGGAGAAACTTAAATACTGAGGCTGGATTTGTGGTACCTCCCCTGCTCTAATGTAGAAGTAGGAATCCTAAAAAAAAGACTAATACTAAAACTTGGTTTTGTTTCTCAGTCCTAAGATGAAGCATTTCTCAAGAATGAACAAAAAAAACCCCGATTTTTTTCTGCAATTTCTACTCACAAATCCTTTTCTACATGCTATCTTCTTATGTTTGCATTTGTAGCTTGAAAAATTACTAAAGAAGATCCCAGTTAAGCATATCTAATTTACACATATTATTAAGTAATGAATCATTAGGTATTTCCTTAAGTGTGTTCATGGTAACTTGTAATCCTGGAAAAAAAAATGGAAGAAACCAATTCGCAGATCTCCTGCTTCACTGATTCATTCCCCTGTCTTTTGGCTAACATCAAAATACAATCTGAATATACCAGAAACTAAATCTACCTTGCAAATTGTTACAAGAAATCCCATGGTCAAACTACTTTCAGTTATTATTTTCATACAAAACCAAAATCTAGCAATTGGAATTAACCACTAATTTTAAACAAAAATAAGGTCTCCAGAAAAACTCGCTCGTCTTTTACAGTGCTTACGAGTAGATCCTGACCTAAAGCATAGTTAACGAAGGGAATGAGAGTTGCACAGAACAGTCTTATAGAGTTTTCAGGAAAAAGTAGTGATCAGACTGTGCTGTTGCCTTACGCAGAAATCCATAATGTGGAGACATCTGAAGCCCGAGAGGAATATGACAAAGGAAATGAAACATATTAAAAAAAAAAAAACCTGGTGTAGCTGTGCTGTGGTAGTTTTGGTTGAATAGCTATAAGCAGCTAATACATGTGACTGGAAAATTGTGTATACACACACACACACACATATATATATATATAAATGTTTTCTTTTTCTCTCCATTTTCCCTGCTTCTTTTACCTTTCCTACCTATTATACTGTCTGTTTTCTCTTCATTCTTTTTCATTTTTTAAACAAGGTACCAACAGTTGAGTATGAGAAAGAAACAAACTTTTCCCTCTCCCCCACCCCTAACTATCAAAGACAGATAACCTCTTTTTAGTGCAAGAGGGATTTGCAGCCAAAAAGCTTTTCAGTAATCAGATGAACTATCATCATGTTTATTCAGACTCTCTCTCTTTTTATTTTCTTTTTCTTTTTTTATTTTTTTACAGAAATTTCTCACTTTGATTCACCATGGAAGAACCTCAGTTTTCAACCAAGTATTTCAATTGCAAGGAGAAAGCAGGAAGAACATAATTGGTGTAGATTTTTGGTATAAATCTTTGGCCGCGGTTTGTTCCCTCCCTCCACTCTATGGGGAAAAAAAAAAAAAAAAAAATAGATTTTTGGTATAAATCTTTGGCCGCGGTTTGTTCCTTCCCTCCACTCTATGAAAAAAAAAACAAACCTGAGATAACTTTGCTGTTGGGAAAGGCCCCTTTCGGAAGCCCTCTGGAGTGCATGCCTTTTTCTGGACAGCTTTACATATGATAAAAAAGGAACTGAAAACAGAGACCAGGAAAGGAGGAGGTGTCTGTGCAAGGGGTGAACTTGAGGCCTTTGTTATCTGAGTCATTTGGATTGGGATCTGTCTCCATGAGCGGAGGAGTCGGGGCTTCCTGCTGATGGTGCCCTCCTGCAGGGAACGGTGCCTCTGCTTCTGTCGTTCATTAGGTGGCTTTTCCCACTGCTGCTCGTGCTTATCCTTCATCCTGCTCCCATTCCTCATAATTATATCCCAGTCTTTTCACAAGGTCAAGTGGAAGAAGACTTCATCAATCTCTCCTTTCACCTGCAGGTGCACAAAGTTCATTGCTTTTTTTCCTGAAACTACACTTAATATTTCCCTTGGAGCGTGCTGGTTTGTGCGCTATAGAAATGCGGAGAAATTGTCACTGTGGAGCTGACCCAGACAAGCTGGAGGAAAGATGCTTAGGGCTTCAAGATCTATAATTCCCATGTTCAACAATCTGATGTTTCTGCTAGTGATATTCCTTTTGCCACTTTTTTTTTTCACTTGAGATCCATATCCTGTGAGGAAAATTTTAAAGTAATCTAAAAGCAGTTGCTTCTTCAGTGTTTTTCCTTTGAAGATTAAATGTGGTTTAATTCCTCAATTAGAATAACAGTCTTACTGGCAGCAACTCCATCACTCAAGAAATTATCCCAGAATATTGATTTCATCAGGAAGAAAGGAAAATTGCTGAATAGTGAGATTAAAAACTAAAATCTTGCTTTTGCAAATGTCTCCACCGGTATCAAAGAAAAATAGGAAATATTACATGATACATAGTGGGGTAAATTACATAGTGGTGAAGTTGATCCCGTGTTTTTCAGAGTGAATTTCCCGTTTTCTTTCGAGGGTGTTGTTAGCTGTTCCGATGTTCCTTGCTCTGCGGAGGTGGGAGGCAGGGCACGGCCTCTCTGCCAGCTGCCATTTCTGTGGGAAGCACAAAGTTGCTCTCCTGTGGGCTCTGATTCCCACAGGAATTCCCACAGGTGTGAAGATCCCCAAAGGAGAGGGGCTAGCAGCTTCAGGAAGATGGAGGGGGGCGGCCAGCGATAGCTATTTTAAAGAGGAAAAAGTTGCTGGAAAGGCAAGTCCTACAGGTGAGATGGGGCACTGATGATCTTTTGGTCTGTCATCTGTTCCACTCCATTCTCTAAGAGGGAAATGTAATGGGTAAGAGACACAGGAAAGAAAAAATGTTAAGGTCATGTAGTCGGAAAGAGAAATCCTTGTTTATTATGATGGAAACTGTCATGTAAGGCTGGAAGCTTCTCCATTGTGAGCAGTGATGACAAGACACCCTGGTGTCTGGCGAAGAAGATGGGAAAAGATCAATGAGAAGAAGAGAAGCAAGGAAGCTTAATTTTCATGTCCTTTTCAAAAATAATACTTCCCATTTCTGCAGGTTCCAGATCCAGAATGTTTATCTTGTTTTGCATCTTGTTCCTTTCTATCCTTTCCCTGCACCTTTCATCATGCAGCAGCTGAGGAACCAGCACCTGACTGGAGCCTTGCTAACGCCTTCCTGCGCTGTGGTCCAAAGGGCCCATTAAAATATTATGTTTACATAATATTGCTGATACTAAATATTATGTTTACATAGAAGCACTTTAGCAGACATCTGCATTTCTAAATGAATGTTACAGTTCTGTGACTGCACTTTCATTTTTTCATGTGTATGTCTTTTTTTTCTTCTCCTTAAATTAAAATGTGCCACTTTTCCACTTCCAACATTAAAGAAAATATTATGGGGAGACATGTAATTCTTGCTGGTCACACCCTCAGTTTCACACTTACCTGAAGTACTATGTGCAATAGAAAAGTCGGTTTGATTTCAAGAAAATGTCTTTCAACCCCTATTATTTTCTTTCTGCCGTTACTCATTTGGAAAGGTTTCTGAATGCACATGTTTTCTGTTACTGAATACCAAAATTCCAGAATGCCTAAAATAAAAATAAATGTGAAAATCTCAAGTATTCTTGTGTGGAAAAAGCAAGGGCGGCTCTATTTCTTGCCTTCAGTACTGCAGTTAACCAAATGTGTCCCTGCAGCGTATGGGACGAGGCAGTAACCGCTCTGTGGCTGATATTTCATGTGCCTTTCAGAGGGAGGGTGCTACCACACGGCCACGTTCTTGGAACCCTCTAGTTTCTTTCTTTTGCTTCTTTGGGGCAAGTCAGCTTTTCCATGTGGAAAATTCATCTAACTGAACTTGCTGCTTGGCTGTTCAGGCATTTGGAGGAAGGATCCTGGTGCCACGAGCTTCATGCAGGGGCTCCCCACGGCGTTGGGGTTCCCCCGGCCCTCCCTGGCCTCCCCACAAGTACCAGTGCATGTGTTGCTGTCGATACCTCCTCTGAAGAGACCCGGGCTGCTCTCCCTTAGGCAACGTGTGGTTATAGCCCACATGCCCTAACCTGAACTGGTGGGAATGCAGCCTTTCAGCGCTTGCCTTGGCAGAGCTGGGGGAACTTGGAGGTTAGTTTAGATGGTCAGAGTTGATGCGCTGGGCTAATCTGCTGCTGAGAGAGCTAAGGCAGTGTCTGCACACACGTCTGTGCAGTGTTTAGATGTAAATATCTTTCTTGCAACGTCCTGCTCCCTGGACGTGCAGTTTTAGACTATGCATTTTCTCTTCCTTTGATCATTCCTCTTTCTGAAGGGAGCCTCGGCTCCTGCAGGCAAAGAAGATGGAGCTAAAACTGGGCTCCTGCTGGCCGGCGCTTTCACTGGGGCATCGCTTTCCAAACACGGTGCGGGGAAGGAAGGAAGGAAGGAAGGAA
>VZSG01000117.1:905043-916690 GCA_013398315.1 Nothoprocta pentlandii | reverse complement strand
TGGGCCTTCCCCGCTGCTGCTTTCAAAGGAGGCTCCGCGAGGCCGGAGCCGCGAGGCCGTCGCTGCGCGGCCGAGGAAGCCCCGGCCGGACCCGCCGCGAGCGCGCTCGCCGAGACACCGTCATCCCAAACCGTCCCGCTGCCATCCTTCACCCCTGGGCGCTCGTTAAGCCTGTGCTCTCCTTAGGACCGCGCACCGGGCGGCGCCGGCAGCTCTTCCTGGCGCGACCCGGGGCCCAACATCTGCGATTTCCTTTTATTTTTGCATGCCCTGTGGTGCAAAGCACCGAGCCCGTGTCTGTGTCCCGGGCCCTTTGGCAGCGCATCTGCCGTGAGGGCCTGGTGAGGAAGCTCCATGGGAGTTTTCCTGGTGTCCAGCCCCTCCCTAGAGCGGTGGAGGGCAGATAGGCTCTGCCACTCCCAGAGAGGGCTGTAAAAGTGATAAAACAGCAAAAACGAAACAGAACGTAGATAGAAACAGCTCCGAGGGGAGTGCTGGGAGGCGGTGGCGCAGTCACAGTGACACAGCAGCCGCGACCTAAATCTGGTATCTCATCCCCTTCCAATGCCACCCACTTTCCACAAAACGGGGAAAAAAAACCCATTTCCCTCAGGTGCCAGTATCAGACACGGGTTCCTCAAGGACTTGGCAGGTGCTGGTGTTTTTGCAGGTAGGGCTCTGCTGCAAAAGGTGGCAGTATAAAGCACTCCAATGGACCCATCATCTCCACTGTTGCCTGTTTTCGGTCTTTCCTGAAGACCTCTGCCTTATCTCCCTTGGGTTCTGTAAGACCAAGTAATGCAGGTATGGATACCGTGCTGTTGGTGAAACCTGAAATACCTGTTTCCCTGAAGAGGTGCTGTGGCTACAGGCCTCGCCTCTTGCAGAGGAGCTCGGGTCTTCTGGGGCGTTAGAAACTTCATGACCTGGGGACACGTCCTCCACAGGTACAAGGAACCGGCTCACCACCTTGTCTTTTGCCTAAAATGCAAGATTAATCATTGACAGAGTTACAAAACACTTAGTAAGCCGTGTTTTAGTGCCATGAGAGGTGAATGTTCAGGTATCTCCTCCTGCTTCCAGCTCCTGGCAGACAGTGGTGCCCAGTTCGTGGCGTCCCTGCATTCGGCAGCGCGTGACCCAAAGAGCAGTGTGGGAACAGTGTGTGGTGCCCGGGCAGCAGGGCCGGCCCCATCTTCGCTAGCAAGGATGGCCCTGCCATCCCTGCTCATAACTTCTTGCTGGTGCCAATGCAAGGGTTTGTAGGAAACAAGTACAGCAAAATTCCGGACGGGATTTATGGAGGGCGCAAGGTGATCATCTGTTTTCAAAATCTGGGCTGCGCTGAGCTCGCTTCCCCGCTCAAATTCCTTCTCCCAGAGCTTTGCTTCACTCACACACTTGTGTTTGTCCAGGGGCTGTGGCCGCTGTCGGAGAGGACAAGGAGCTTCAGGGGTTGCATCATCCCCACTGTATCTCCTGGGTTCCTCTTGGCTGGTGATGACAAGCTGGCTTCTCAACAGTCTTTTATACTCCCTAGTAGGCAGTAGTAATTATGGTGCCACTTTTTTTTTTTTTTTTTTTTTTTTTTTTTTTTTTTTTTTTTTTTTTTTTTTTTTTTTTTTTTTTTTTTTTTTTTCCTCGGGATTTTGCCTATTTTATTCTCCAGGAATCTTTGGCAAGGGTTTTGCCCCCATGTGTGGGTTTTTTTTCCTTTGTGCTCTCGTTTTGGATGGCTTCACAGCTGCAGTGCAGTAGGGCAGGAGGATTTGTCTCCTCAGCGCCAAGGCCCACCCCTCTCCGGCGGTTAACAGATAAGGACAATCTTCCCAGTCTCCTCAGATGATCCTCAGTGGCTCCTTGGTGTTGCTGCCAGCAGGAGCCCGGAGCAGCAGAGGGTGGTTTGGAGGAAGGTCCCTGGCGGGCTCCGTGGGACGCGCGGGCAGCGCCCTGCACCTCGACACATTTAATGCCTATCTATATTTAATATATAAATGCAAAATGCCCTCAACTGCAAGGAATTAACCTGAATACTGTGTTCATCACACCAGTAGGATTTGTAGTGATCTTGGAGACTTCACCCATGGACTCTGCTATAGGAGCTAGGTGAAATCTTGGATAACTAGTTCCTTACCTTTGAGGACAGAAATATCTATAGTTATCCTTCAGAACAATCAGTTGAAAGCACTGAAGAGAATATTAATAAAAAGAGGGAGTTAGAAACTGGGCAGATCGTGGGAACAGGTCCTCAGGTTAACGGTGGCAGTACCTGGCACACAAATCTGCTGCCCCTTGGAGAAAGGGAAGAGAAAAGGGTCCAGAGGGCTCTGGGGGATCTATTGCAAGAGAGGGAACATCCCCGTTTCCCTCAGCCCTTCTTTTTGTCTGAAATCCAGCAGCAGACTTGTGCTGGGCAGGATGTGTATTATGCCCCTTGTTTTATAGTTTTATGACTACCGCGTGACAAAAGACTGTGCAATTAAATGTCCCATCCCACAGATAAATTACCCTGATACCGTTTATCACAATGCAACACTTTTTTTTTTGTCCTTTGGCAATGTTAATATATCTGATAAGTACCCTTTGATCTTGCAATGAGACAACTTCTTTCTTAGTATAGTTCTTAGTATAGTTTGACAGTTAATGATCTGACTGCATTTTTTTGTTTTATGGCACTGCTCAAAATGTATAAATAAGCTATGTAGGTCACAGGTCCTCCCTTTTTCACATTTTGCCAAATAGAGGCATTCTTATTTTGCCTTTTATTTTGATTTGGATTCTAATGTGATGCAGGAGAACCTTTATTCCAAGCAAAGCAACTTGCTGTGTGTGGCTCACAGCTCTCCGGAGCTGCAAGGAAATGCTGAAGAGATTTGGGTGCCTGATGAAATTCTAAGGAGGGGTCAAAAAATAACCCCCAAAAAACACAGAATTTTTTGCTGTTTTCACGTGCAGATGAGGAATACCCAAAACACCAGTAAACTTTATTGTCATTTTGATGGCTTTAGAAAGCCACAAGTAAACACAGCAAGGTAAGGAGAAGGTAACGCTTCTCATTTTTTGCCATTCAATGTTCTTTTCATGTTGCTGTTAGGCATTTGCTTCAGAGCAGGAAAAAAAGGCAAATGTGACAGTGAGTCATAGATTTGAACACATTTTGTGCCGTATTTTTAAATCCTCTGAATCACGTGTTTTATCTTCTTTCGTTATTGAAGGTGACTGTGTGAAGGTGCTAGACTGAGCTTACAGATAACCACATAAGGAGCATTCGTGCATAGATTGCCTCAGGGGTTAGTATCAAAATCCTCATGTAAAGGTGCAGATACTTGTAAGAAAATAAAGATGATATATGCTAAGAAATTATTTTAAAGAAATTACCTGGATTGCAAAAAGTTTAAAGGAAAGGACCACTGGACAACATAATAAACGTCTTTGAACCATCTGTTTAACAAGTCAAAGGGACATCACTAGGACAGGACATTTCGTTCTGCCCTCGTGGCAGTTACTGCCCCCAAATAATCATCATTAATTAATAAGTTATGGTGGAAGTTACCAAGGCAAAAGGAGGGAGCTTTCCTCAGCTGAAAGCTACATGGAGGATTTGTGAGGAATTGCTGTGAACCAAAGGACTGGGATGAACCCAGTAGGGAAATGACAAGAGCAGAACTTGGGGTGACACAACGGAACTGTCTCCCTGTGGGCCACTTGTCTGCAGAAACCTCAGGGGGCTTTTCCCCTTGCCCAACCCCGCCAGACATTGAGAAATACTTGGATTTTTTTGTTTGTTTCATCTTTTTTATTTTTTTTTTAAGCTTTCAGGCTGGAAGAGAAGTGTTTTATGAAGGCAGTATGAAAGAGTCATGGGGTCTAGGAGCATGGGGTAGTGTGAGGGAGTGGGCACCTGTAGGCCCCAGGTTTCCCATTGGCCTGAACTTCTTTTCCAGGCAGTTTGGGTCTGAGGAGGGGTGTGAAGAACCGGGAGAGGCAACGGGATCAGCCCAGCTTCTTGGAGCCTTGCTTCCCTCTTCCATGCCTGTGTCCCTGTTGTTGTCCTCCTCTTCCTTGTCTTTAATCTTGTGCTCCTCCTCCTCCTTGTCTTTCTCCTCCTCCTTGTCCTTCTCCTCCTTGTCCTCTTTGCAGCACTCTCAGGGCTGAAAGAGTCAGCTCCAGCTGTGGATGTGAATAAGATCAACCTGCTCACATAGGAACCCTTTGGATGAAGGGTTTTTTTTTGTCTCTCTAAGGCCCAATAGAGGAACGCTTCAAATTTACGGCACCACGAAAGGAGCATTTCCACCTCCTCACACCAGTCCTGTGTGTCCAAAAGGTGCCCAGCTGGCTCACCACAGTGCCCTGGTACCTTGTGTGTTAGCCTCACATATCAGTGTGCCAAAACAGGTTGCTGAACTGAAGGAATCAAGAACATCCTTTTAAGCTCCATCCCATTTCTCCTATGTGTCCTCTACCGCCTGCGTTGTTTCCCGTCCCCTGGAAGCTGGGGTACCCAATGTAACATCGAGCCACAACTCTCCTGACCCAGTGTGCTCTTCCAGAGGCCGGCACTCATCCTCCTTCCATCTTTTTTATTTCCAGGCAACTGAAACGTGACTCCCCCAGCGCTGTCGTTCTCAGCACCGATGACTTCTTCATCAGGAGCGGCGTGTACGTCTTCGAGCCCGACTTGCTGGAGGACGCGCACAGGTGGAACCAGGCGAGAGGTGACTGCCGCGCTGGGAGCCAGGTCTCCTCGGCCTCCTTTTGCCCTCAGTCCATCCATAAACCTCAGTCCATCCATAAACTTAGTCTCCCAAATAGGAAACCTCCAAGTAGTGGCCTACAGGAGAGTGACACCTGGGAAGAGCGGGTGAAGACCCATGGCAGGGTCAAGAGCCAAGTCCACTAGGAGTGGGACGAAGGACGGACACCAGGGGCTGGCAAAACTTGGAGCAGGCTGTTGCTAAATATGTTTTAGCTTTACTTACTGTGTTGCATTACAGCAGAGAAAGCAATGAAGAATGGGAAAAGCCCGGTTATTATTGATAATACCAACATCCATGCTTGGGAAATGAAGCCGTATGTGATGATGGTAGGGAAAGCTCTGATTTATTGCTTTTACGTGCTCAGCTATAGCATTTAAGAGGCAATCGGACAGATGGGGTTCTTGCTTGGATAAAAGTAATCACTTCCACTTTCTTTTAGTTCATGAAATTATAGTCCTTTATTTTTTATCTAATTCATTGTATAACAGAGTGAAAGCAAAATCTCTCCAGAAGATTAACAGTCATTGGTCTTGCCCTGTAACTTCTTGGCAGCCGGGTGGTGGCTGCCTTCCCCAAAAGCAGCATGAATGGAACAGTTTCCAAATTAATAGTTGACAAATATATTAAGCTATGATTTCTATTTTAATTCAGGACTTGCAAAAAATGCACGTCCTGCATCCTTTGAGGATGCGTTTGTGTCCTGTGCTCTGGCAGGGGTGGCGCTTACTGGCAGCATTTTAGTAGTTTCGTAAGGGCAGTGCCCAACTTGCATTGTGCACAGCTGTAAGTTACGGTCTTGCCACTTAAGAAATGTGAATCTAAATAATGTTTTTATGGAGCCCAAAGGAGGCCAGTGTTAGCAGTAGTTCTGCACACCCTGGGAGTGTTACTGAAATGGTAGAAATCGTGGCTGTTTGGGTGTGACGATGCAGGAAGTGAGAGATCTCAGCCAGGGGTGGCTAAAAGGCCAAAGGGCCAGCAGAGCTCCCTGCCGCCTGTTTCCTACCATGAAACTTTCCCAGGCCACCCTTCTACTGGCCCAGAAAGCCAAGCTAGACGCAATCAAGTGAGCGCATTGCACGGCCAGGAGCTATGCTGAGGTCCGCTGGGCACTCAGATCCCTGGTGTAAGAGGCCAGGACTAGCTGGGACTCGGCCCTCGCCCTGGTGGGAGTCACCGTTACCTCCTTGCTCGTGGCTCCTGGCGGGATGTGACGGCTCTTCCCAGCCGGCTGAAATCGCAGCGTGGTGCTCATGAGCAAAGTGGCTAGCGGGACCTTGGCTGCCATCAGGCTCCGGCTAAACCTTCTGTGTGCTTCCCCAGGCCCGGGAAAATAACTACGAAGTCACATTCCAAGAACCAGATACGCCCTGGAAGTTCAATGTTCAGGAGCTGACAAGGTACATCTCCCTCTCTCCGATCCAGCACGAGTTTCTCATTTTAGTCATGTGCCCTGGGGCAAGGCTGGCGCTCTTCCCCTTCATATGTGCAAAAGCATAACCCACTAGATGAGGCTAAGAGGCCTTGGAGAGCCGTGGCAAAGCCCTGTGACTAAGTACCTGGAGTGTAGTGAGCTCAGCCCAAAAGCATCCAGCTGATCTGAAGGACACATCTCGATCAGTCAGCAGAGGGCTGAGATAAACTGCACACCCCGAGCGGCAGGGACCCTAACCCCTGACTTCTGGTGTGTGTTTTCAGCAGCACAAATACTGCAAGTATTTGGGTGCAAGACATGTCGCGGCACCACAGACAATATCTTCTGCTCTTGAAAAAACTCTAAGCATCGTAAATCCCATCCCGTTGCAGGATAGTGGGATGCAGCATTTCGGCCTCTTTTCAGTGATGGCCACCGATAGAACTAGAGGAAATGGCCACAGACTGAAGTACCAAAAGTTCCACAGAAACTTAAGGAAAATTTTCTTAACAGTGAGGGTGCCAGAGCCCTGGCACAGGCTGCCCAGGGAGGTTGTGGAGTCTCCTTCTCTGGAGATCTTCCAAACCCGCCTGGCTGCCGCCCTGTGCCCCGTGCTCTGGGTGTCCCTGCTGGAGCTGGAAGGTTGGACTGGATGATCCCTAGAGGTCCCTTCCAACCTTAAGGATTCCATGATTCTGTGATTCTGTGATTAAGCACCTTCAAGTAAATGAGGTTCTGGAGGAGCTTGGCACACACGCGAGGGGTCCCGGTGCTGGTGTTGATTCCACACGGTGCTGTAGTAACAGAGGCAGCTGAACAGGGCACCCAACAGGCTGCTGGGCTCGCGGGCGCCGCGTCGTGGGGGCGTCACTGCAGAGCCGCTGCGGACGGGCCCGCGGTTCCCGGGCTGTGCCCGCGGGGCCCGGCCTGGCCTCCGCTCCCCTGCCCATCGCAGCAGAACAGGGCGCTCCGACTCCTCCCGGCGTTGGCAAATTTAAAATGTTTTTGCATCGCTGGGAGCTCCTGTCACGGAGAGTTTCTTGTTCTTTTTATGCTTGTTGGAGGAAATGGGCTCTGCGGCCCAGAGCGCTCACAGCTCCGGGCAGCTGATGGCTCGGGGCTGAGGCCCCCATAGCACCGCTTGGCCGGGCAAACATGCCCAGTCAGTATTCAGTATTCATGAACTGTAGGCCAAACTATTGGTAATTTGTTTTTTATTTTATTAATCGATCGTTGGAAACAAGTCAGTGGTAGCCTAGAAGCACTGCAAAGCTGGCTCAAGTACATGCAGTGCAGGGCAGCCCCTTGGCACTTCATGCAGGGACAAGCCAAGGTGCTTTCTGGTGCACGAGGCCTTTGGTCCATGTGCATGGTGCCTGTTGGTGGGTAAACAAGGCTACTGGGTTTGCACAAACCTTCATCCAGCGTCTCGCAGCCTGCCTGCTCACCCAAATCTTTGGGTTACGTTCCAGCAAAGTCACCAAAACTAATTTTGAAACCTAGGCAAGGGGGCAAGGGTTTCAGTCGGGACACAGGGGACAAGAACCGCTGTCCCGCGCAGAGCAGGGGCCTTAGCAAGCTGAAGAAACCTGCAAGGTGGGGCTGACTGACGTGGGGCTGACTGACCGCCTCTGCTTTCTGTTCACGTGCTTCTGTAGAAGAAACAGCCACGGGGTGCCTCGCCACACGATCCAGCGCATGAAGGACGAGTACGAGCACGGCGTCACCTTCCACAGCGTCCTGCGGGCCGCGGGGCCGAGCGCCGCCCCGCGCGGCGCCTGGAGGCTCCCCCGTGGCGCCCCGGCCGCGAGGCCGCGCGCCGCCTCCCACCGCCCGTCCTGAGCGCCCGCGGACAAAGGCCTCTGTTTTTACGTTTTTAAGAATTATTTCTTATTCTTGTATTTTTCTACTGTATTTCTAACTTGGGCTTTTTTATCTTACTCACCTGCAAGTGGCAGTGGCCAGCGATGGCACAGGTTGCGGGACTGAGGTGAGCCAGCACAAACTGCAGCCTCCTCCTCCCCGGCCCAGTCCTGCTTCTGCCACGAAACTCAAGCCCTGGCTACGGTGAAAGGTGCCAGCTCTGCTCCCTGCTCTGTCACTAACAGAGAACACGCGGTATTCCCGAGTTCCCTCTTTCCTTGGGCCTCTGTGCAGCGGTGCCTCCTGGGGCTCTCGCTGCCTTCCATCTCTCCTCGCTTTAGCCGCCACCAGCGCCTGCAGGGAACCTCCACCCTCACACAGGATGGACAGAAGAAACGACTTGGTGTTGCACCAGTTTCCCCCCGTGTGCATCTTTAAACCACAGTGGTTATTTGCACACCAGGAAGCAATGCTTTAAAGGCAGTGTGCAACGACAGCAGCTGTGGAAAGGGAGGGCAGTGCTTTAGGCTGCAGTGGGAAACGAAGGCAGCCGGCGCTGGGCACCAAGCAGCAAGAGGCAGAGCCCTAGCTCCGTGAATGACACTTGAACCGAGAAGGGAGACGAAGCACAGCCCCGCTGCCGGGCTGCTAGAGCAGGGCTGGTGAAGCCTTGCAGGGCTCTGCAAGGAGTGCACGTTGCAGGATACGTGTCTCACCCGAGCAGCATCGTGAAGTGTCATCATGACACTTCACGGGAAGTGAAGTGAGGGAGAAAGAGGGGAGCCTGGGGCGGCTGGCTCTGCAGCGCTGCCCACGCAGCAGCAGCGGCGGCGGCAGCAGCAGCAGCGGCAGCAGCAGCAGCTCTGCCCTCTACCTCCCGTGCTCTGCAGCGACTCCTGCAGCCAAGCAGCAGAACCGGGGCACGAGGCAGAGAAAAGAGCTGTGGTTCAAGAACACAGGAGAAGCAAAGCAGGTTATAGATGGTCATGCAACCTCCAGCCACGCCGATGCCTGTCCTATCAGCCATAGCTGTGCGGGAAATGCATAGTTATTCAAGTCCCATTTATTATATTTTATAGAGGAGATGCCACTTAATCTTTGTTTTTGTAATATATTTTTATTAAATACATTGGAATTTAATATACAAAGTGTAAAAATAATTTGAATTTGAAATATATACACAACACTATACACCTTTAGTACCAGTCCTCCTTTTTATTTTTTGTCTCTATAGCTTTCTGTGGTCTGTTAATGAGCCCTCTGCCTCCTGTACGTCCTTCTGAAAAGGCCCAGCTCCTTCAGGACAGTTTTTAGATGAGCTCTTTGTTTCCCCACCAGATCTGGAACTACTTTTTCCTGAAGGAACACGCGACACATCCATAGCTGCCGTGCTGCTGTTTTCATTTACACACTCCGTTTTCTTTCCCCCGGGGGAGGTGTTGAGGAGGGCTTGCGTGTTAATCATGGCAAGTTCCTCATCCGCAACCAGGTCATTCTCAGCAAGCTGCAGAGCCTCCCCCCGCTCCCGGCCAGCGCCCGTGTGCCCACCTGACGCCGTCGGGGCCGAGCGCCGCGGGGGCTGAAAGGCCCTCCTGAGAGAGGGGGAAAGGCCGGGGCAGAGGGGCGGCAGGGGAGGCGGGGCGGGAACGCGGCTGAGCAGCTCCAGGGCCTTCCTCTTGCGGCCGCTCTTGGGATGCTCCTCATGAGCCGCAGCCGCAGCCGAGCCTTGGGGCACAGGCTTCCAGCTCTGCACGCTGTTTACCGAAGGGCTCTGATGCTTTACTGCAATGTTAGGAGAAGATACCTGTTTAAAAAAAAATATAAGTTTTATGTCAAATATTGCCTTTATCCTTAAATACCTCCACATGGCAGGAAAAAAAAAAAAAACAGTAAAATACTAAGCCATCCTTCACGCCCAAGTTGACTTTATCTTGTTGTCTTCTGATAGGGATGAACTTTTTTTTTCAAGCATTGATGCTTGGTGAATAATTTTTAAGCACGTTACGACAAGTTTCATTTTCTGAAATCTAAATTATTTTATTTCTGTGCCTGATTGTAAGAATTTAAAATAATCATGACAGAACAGAATTAATGGTGATTTCTACTGCACTACTCAAAAGGTTGTTAAAAGAAAAATGGAAAAAAGGGGTGAAAAAGGAGGACTGCAAATAGACGGAAAAAATGAAAGGCAACCAAATGCACAAGACAGTCACTACGCTGCAAATCTTTCTCACACATGCTTAAATTCACTATATCTTTAGGGTCTCATTTATTTAAAATTGATTAACATTTAATAAAATTATATATACACATCACTCAACTTTTGGAATTAAATAGGAGAAATGTCCCTGGAAACAGGAAGTGACGCCCTGCAGACTTGGAATCTGGTCCCTAGGAACTGGTGCTTGATCAGGCTGCTCCCCAGCACTTGGTGGCAGAAAAACCCTTGGTTGGGGCCACGCTCAGGCCTGGCTTCCAGACCAACCCGCCCAGCAGCCTGCAGGCCACAGGGGACTATTCAGCTCCAACAGCTTATGTCGAGCTTGCTGCAAAGGTAATGCATTTCCTGCAAATGAATTTACTAAATAATCTATAAAGGAACTATAGCTAGAAGACCTGAATACTCTTTACAAATATAATTTTACCCAAAAAGCATAAGGATTAGTGGACGAAGAGGTGGCAAAGATGCAATAAGTCTCAAAATTTTGTGGAAAGATTGAAGAGAAAAACAACCAACACAAGCCATTAGTATAAACTGTGCTTACATTATTACTGTAAGTAATGTCCATATATAAAGCCAGGATCAGCTACAAGCAGCTTACCGAACTGATGGGCCCTGCAGAGGGGCCTGTGTTGCAAGGGGAAGGACAATCCAAGCCGTATCTTTTAGGTAAATTGGGTGTAAGTGGACCATTTCTTTGGAGCAAATCCATCAGTTTTCTTTCGGCATCAGAACAAAAGGAATTCATGTCCTATGAAAAGGAACAGGGTACGGTGCATTAGCAGTTGTTTTTAAAATTATGAAAGTCCTCTATGCTTGCAAACATTTTTTTTTGTGACTATGTTCTTTCACGAGGAATCTAGCTGAAGTTTATTTTATGGGTGAACCAAAAATTGAGAAGACTGCTGCACTTCCTGGGGAGGGGAGACAAAATCCACCTTCCTCATACTGCTAATAAGCAGCAGCTCCTTCTGTACTAGAACCTGCTCTTCAGTGAGAAGGCAGGATCAGATGCTCTACCTAAAAGCTGCAGACCTGAAGAGCCAGCTGGTTGATGAACATGTTCCCCTCAGCAAGTAGGCCTGAAATAGGCTGTGGCCAGACTGGCCATTGACAGCTCCACTACCTGTTTTAGGCAGGGAAGGGCCAGGGGCAGATCTAGAGAACGGCACTGATGCGCTGAGGGAAAAACCAGGCAGGCACATTCAATAGCAATCATCCAGGAAAAGTGTATGTAATGTGACATATAAAGTATATGTAACAGCTTATTCCATCTCCCACAGAATCCCCCCCAAAGTACATGAGGTACCTTAAGTACATGAAGGGGGAATGTAGGGAGGAAGGGGCCAAGCTCTTCTCAGTGGTGGCCAGTTATAGGACAAGGGGCAA
>VZSG01000117.1:875576-895939 GCA_013398315.1 Nothoprocta pentlandii | reverse complement strand
AGGCTGTGGAGTCTCCTTCTCTGGAGATCTTCCAAACCCGCCTGGCTGCCACCCTGTGCCCCGTGCTCTGGGTGTCCCTGCTGGAGCAGGGGGTTGGACTAGATGATCTCTAGAGGTCCCTTCCAACCTCAGCCATCTGTGATTCTGCTATAATCCAGTGTCTGTTTGTAATTCTGCTTTAAAACTTCACCATTAAAAAACATTTCCAGCCTTGTCTTGATAAAGAAACCTTAAACAACCTTTGCCCCCTCACACCATTTTCTTCCTGTCCTTCCAGACTCTTGAGCCTAACAGAGACAAATCCTTTTCTACTTGGGAAAAAAAAAAATCACAACTTATTACTCTATTAATTAAACAAAACGGTAAAGGGCTAAATTACTTCTACATTATTATAGGGAATAAGAGAATCAGAAGCTAACATAATACACTTGCCTCAGGTTCAAAACTACAAGTACCTGTAAAACTCCCTTTTCCCTGCTTTCCCATCATCCGTAGGTATCAGCCATCCTCCATCAGCAAGTTGTATCCCCTGTCCTGCTAGCAAATACTCCTTACTGAGAAATTCTTCCATGATAAACTGGAAAGATTCTGCATTCACACTGTTAACTCGTATGCAGCTTTTTGAAACACCATATTTGTAAAGCTGTGAAAAAAAAGATGAAAAGGACAAAATAATGACAATACAGTAAAAATTCAGATGATGTTGTTTTATATATAGTGCTACAAATGCATACAGAACATTTCATGAGCTTCAGTGGGCTTTTCTGACCTTGCCTTTTTGAATATAAACCAAGGAGAATGGAGGAAATCCCAATATGTTTTTCTGCAGAATGCAGCAGCACATGTGCTTTTATTCCAGAAAGTCAACAGACTTTGCACCTTTACCGTGCCAAATGAAGGCTCAGCTGGGGCTTAACATTTTAACTTGGGAATTAAAAAGCTTATCTTAAAACACTGCTTTGTATGGGCTAAAGGTCACCGGCTGCTATCGCTGGTGGATTTTTTCTATGCTCTGTTTCTGTCATTTGATGATTCTCTTACAGAAGATTCCTGTAATTTGGAATATTCTTAAAATCTGTGGATATACAAAACTCCTAAAGATTCTGTTTGTCTGTTTTGAGGAAGAGACCCTGGAAAGATGCAAAGGATAAAGATATGAACGTACCTGTTCTGCAGAATGACAACCAGGAGGCTTCTCTTCTACAGCAACTTTCAAAGAGATTCTGTTTCTTGCAGAGGTTTTTATGACATAAAGACTGCCTGGTTGTGAACTAATATTTTGTCTGTATTTCTTTTTAATTCTCATTTCCTGAAGATCTCTTGCACAGTGGAGATTTGTCACCATCTTGTTCATAACTGGAAAACAAAACAAAACCAAAAAAACTACTTCAAATTTTATCACAGGCATCTAAAAGATGCATATTTTTCATTTCTACAGATCCAGTCTGCAACAGAATAAATATACAAAGTTTAAAGCATGTAAAAAACAGTGTTTACTGCCTGTAAAGCAGTGTCTACTGAAGGCATTTGAAAAATATTGACATAAAATGAAGTTCCTGAACTAAACACCATATATTTTTGAATAGACAGACTGAAGTCTATCTGTATAAAAAATACCAAGAGAAAAGAAACAGATTGATAGTAACTAAATGGTCGGTAATTCTGAGATTCTGACCTGTAAATTGTGAATCTAGTTCTGCAAACGCTATGCACTACAAACACTACGTTTAAGCTGATATACATGATTCCTTCTGAAGGAATCTAAATTATTTGATTTTTAATAGTTACATTAATTATACTTACTGGGACATTCTAGACAGTCTATGAGTCTGCATACCAATGAAAGTGAAAGACCAAAGCATTTAAACACCCTGCTGTTCTGAGAACACCACTGTCAGGCATTTGTAAAGTTAGGTGTACATCTTAATCAGGAAACAGAATATATAAAAGCTTCTATAAAAGTGAATGAAATACCGCAAAGATCCTAGAATGCTTAAATTACATATAACTATCTAAATCAAGTATCAATTGAAACAAATGCTTCAGGAGCATTCGTTCCTGAAGCAGCATGTGAGAACACTCTGCTTAGGTTCATAATGAACTTGCAAGATGCACAGGCCATATTATGAGCGTAGCATAAAATATTATTCCATAATATTATGGAAAATACCTGAGTTGTCATTTTCTAAGGCAGTGTCTGCTGCTTGCTGGATGTAAGTGCTGCCCTCTGGCTGGGGCTGGTGAGCTTCAGCGGGGCTCTGCTCAACTGGGATCTCATTTATTTCCCTCTCTTCAGGCCTATTTTTGCTCACCAGGGAGTCACAGCTGCTGCTGTGGTCTTGTTCATCTGTAGAAAAAGTCAGCTTTGTTCTGAAGGGTGGAATAAAAGTTTTAACAGATTTGCCAGGTTTGTATAAACTTTTGGGTTGTTCAGTCTCTTCAGCCAAGGCCTTACGTGGAGTGGAAACCCCTGAGGTACCACTAGAAGACTGTCTTAGGGCACAGTGCTGAAAAATGGCAGATTGAGATTTAAATCCTTTGAGGTCTTGATCTGGCAGGGTAAAGGTAGGAGTCTTGACCTCCTGTCGCTCTTTAGCAGCACTGCAGAGGCACAAACATTAAGCACATAGGGTCAGCCTCCCGAGACAAAAGTTTTTGTAAAATTGTTGCTGTTCTTAATTCAGTAAAGCAACTTTCAACATCATGTTAATAAAAATATGAAATGTCGAAGACTAGATAAGTATTCAGTTTTTGGAGTGTCAATCTGCGTTTACTGTGGGGGGGAAAAAAAACAGAAACAGGTGTAAAATTTCTTTTTTTTTTTTTTTTTTTTTTTTTTTTTTTTTTTTTTTTTTTTTTTTAGAAATCTTTGTATAAAATGTCTTGGTTGTTTGTTTTCCATTTGTTTTCCTAGCCATCTCTGATGAACCACAACAGAAAAATACATACAGTCAGGCACAAAACATTTGACACTTCCAGGGCTAATTTTACTCTTGATACGTGAATTATTTTTCTCAACAGTACTGCTAGAAACCCCTTACAGATGGAAAGAGCAATTATCTTTACCATTTTGGAATATTAAAAAACTTTTAGCACAAACTTCTCTTTCATAATCTGTTTGCCCCTAGAAATAGGAGTAGCCTGGCATGGAAGGCATTTCCTTCAACAGACTGTAAAGCTGGAGCTAAAACTGAACTGTGTATGTGAACCAGAACACGTATGTGAACAAGAACAAGCCAAAATCTTTCTGCACGACAACTTCAAGAGAAAAGTCAACCACACTATCTAAAGAATCAGGAAGGGGAGGCTTTCCAAACTCTTGTAGTGAGTACTGCAGCTCACCATCTAGGTGACAGAATAGCTTGCTGAGACAGTCCAAAATGCAAGGGCAATGATGAGATGTATAAAATGTTTCCCATCTCCAGCTAGGACTGTTGCAGAACTGGATATAAGAAAGAGGGAGTCCTCCACATCACCAGAAAAACCCACTGGACTCTTTTACACTCTGTGCTATTTTCAAAGCTTCAAAAAGCAACAGCTTTGAAGAAGCATCTCTCATCCAAGATAAAAGATTTGATAATAATTATTAGCTGCTCATGCTTTTCAGACTTAGTGAACGAATCCTGCTACTCAACTCCAGGCAAGCTCCAACTATGCTTAGAAGGAACAACTTCCTTCTGTTACTTCAAGGAATAGTAAGAACACAGTCTATGCTATGAGGAAAGGCAATGGTCTAACTCACTTTATTCTAACACCCTGGTAACATCAGCTTTCCACAAAGGCAATGCCTCAAATGTTAAAACCTTGGTTTCATTTTCATAAGACTCCTTATTACTGGCTCAAAATATTGAAGTATATTATGATCTGCACATCATCATATATACATCATATATCATATATACATATAAAGTATATTATGATCTGCACATCATCAGCTGCACATGTAATGCAAATGGGATTTGAAATTGGGAGAAACTGGATGAATTCTTACTGTGTTGAAAATAAAACAGAATTCTTGCAATAAGAGCAAGTACTTTTCAAAATATTTAAAATGTGATATGATAAGGCATGCAACTAATCATGGCATTTGAAGTGGCTTCCTTGATTTTTTTTTGACTTTATTGACAAGAGAAGCACCTGAGCAATCTCACTTTACATTAGTTTATTGGAAATGGAATAATTCTAAAGCTAACACCTGATGCCAAGTTACATATTGGGACACACAAATGCTAAACTTACCATCAGGGGTGCTTCTCGAAGCTTTCAAAGATATAGTGGGATTCTTTGTTCTATCAAATTCAGGTAGCAGTTTCCTCTTAATTGGAGGTTCTCCTAGGATAAAAACAGAGATTTAAAAAATGAATTTCCTTTTGAGTTCAGTTTCTTACCCAGTACTCTGCAAGTTAACTGCATTCCTAAATAAATAAAAGAAGTCACAATAAACAGGAGTAGCAGGTCTTCAGATCACACTTTCACATAGGTGGAATAATCTTCCAGTTCAGAGATACTTTGTTAACCTTTCTTTTGCAAGGGGTCAAGGGGTCCCTGCACAGTTCACACAAATAAAAAAGCCATAAAAACCCAAACCAAACACCACACAAGCACACAGAAACCAAAGCAGGCTACAGTAGAGTCCCACCTCTTTTCCCACACTTACCCAAACTTTCCTGCACCAGCCCCCCTGCTCTTCTTACCAGAACTCGTGGAAAGGGAAGAAGGGAAAGAAGGGAAATTAAAACCATCTCCTCAGAGAAAAAGTAACATTTTTTTCCATACCTTTAAACAACAACTGGAGTTTTCACAGAAGAGCAAAACCTGCACAGCTTTAGGATTGTCAGCAAACAAATTTGGCTTACACTATACATCTTATACAGGAAAGAGTGAACAAACCCTCATTTGCAGCCAGAACTTTGTTGTTGACACCAAGAGACAAAAGTTTTTCTAGATGACAAAAAGTATCAAATAGTGAGAAAAAAAAAAAGGCAAAAACACCCACCAATATGGAGGTATGAAGCTGAACATACATAAAACAAAGACCTACCTAGGGAGGCACATCCTTCCAGGCGCCTCTTCCCAAACATCCGAGTTGGAAAGCTTTTATCCCGCATTCTGCCGCTGAAGGATGGCGGGGCGTTAACTCGTGCTCCGGCCTCTGAAAGATCATCCGCCATAAAAGCTTTGGCACTTTCTACTGCCTCCACTTCCAGGTGAGTTTGTGGAGGCTGGAAACAGGCCTGGTTAACGTCCACTTCTGCTTTAGCAACAGAACTGCATGAAACTGCTTCAGCCTTCGACCCCCGCTCCAGATTCTGCCTGCCTTCTCCTAGAAGCCAAGTCCCCTCTTGCTGAAAACCATTTTTAAATAACATTAGCTGCTCATTTTTCATACCACGTGGAACGTACTCAGGCATTTTAACATGGTAAGTGCTTGCAAGGGGCTTTATTTGCTCTGAACAGGTGTTTTCCAATTCAAGTTCTTCACTGAAGCTTTCTTCAGCTTTGGCTTCTGACATCACTTTATCTGCTATCTTTGCTTCATCACTGCCATCAGGAACAGGTTTCATAGGCTGAGTGCTCTCTTCAGTTGAGCCAAGTTGATTTGCAAAGCAAAATCTATTGCTTGCAAAGTCATCAGAATCTTTTAAAATGGCCTTAGCTTTCCGATAGGCATTTTCAGAGACTTTTACCTGCTTTCCACTTGCAGTGCTGAATCCAAAAGCAGGAGGTAAAACCAAGTCAGCATCGGAATTTGCTCTCCCTTTCGGCACCACCATCCCCAATTTCTTAGGAACTGTTTCTGTGCCAACTTCAGACTTTCTACCATCTTCCTCAACTGGAAGGATTTCTTGCAGATGTGAGGAACTGTTATTGTCCATTTCCGAAAGGAGCTGCCGAGCTTTCCTCAGTGACTCTTCTGATAACTGCACTGGTTTACCACTTGCTGTACTAAAAAATCCAAGATTACTTACAGAAGAAACCGGCTGCTTGATTTGCTTATCTCGCGTGGGCAAGTGTCCTAAAAGCTTCACATTCTGTTCCCTAAATTGCACCTGAGAATCTGGAACAGACTCTGCATCTGCAAGTATCTTTGTGTCACAGTGACCATTTTCACCTGTACTCTCATTTAACTTAATGATCGAATTAGTCTCCTCATTTTTTGCATCATTTAAGAGTTTAGTAGAATCAGGACACTCAGCATGACCGATGAAAGATGATTTTGCAGCAACTTCTATCTGATTAGTCTGTGACTTAGTTTCAGATTTTACAGGTTGATCTTCTTGAAATATTTGTCTGACTCTTGCTAATGCATTTTCTGAAACAGAAACTGCTTTACCTTTGGCTGTAGTGAACATAACGGGTTTCAAACCAGCCATTTGTTTTTCAAGATTAAACCTATGTGATGTTTCTTCCAATCTGGTCAAATTAGTTACATTTCCAAGACCACCAGCTCGGGACCATTCTTGGTGAGCAGTAACCGCGGTGCCTGCAAAGCAGTTTGCATCAAGACAAGATTCATGTAGATGGTCCAAGCCAACCTCCTTACTGTCACAATTCAAATGGGAAGAGCTACTTTTTGGAACACTATTGTTGTAAGTCAAGAGGAGGGATGGTTTAGATTTATTTTTACTGTCCTCAAACATACCATTTTTTGCATCTCTAGGCACAGAACCATCTGCAAGGTCATTTGGTTCTTTCATTAAGTGCAGAGCTGCAGCTGACTGCCCAGGACAACCATGTATGTTTTCTGACTGACCACCCTTTTTGGCCAGATATTCCTCATCTCCATCAGCAAACACTTTTTCATCCTCAGACCGTGAAGTTCCACCTAAAGCATCGCTGTCCTTTCCAGGCAAATATTCTAATTGCAACTTCCCAAGTCGAACATCAGCTTCTTTTTGTGCAGGTCCAATTCCAGCATTTGTTTCACAATCTTTATCTACATGAACAAACATGTCCTTTTGAACTGAATCAAGAATAACAGTTTGTTTAAGGGGACTCGGCTCTACTGCCCGTTTAAACTGATCTCCAGTTTCTTTATGAAGAAAGTTTTCTCTGCAATCAAGTGTTTCTGGATCACACTTAGCAGTGCTTTCAATACCAGAATCCCAGTCTTTGACACAGTCTGTACTACATATCCTTTTCTTTGAGGGGTGCTCAAAATTGTCATTCTGCCTCTTTCCTAAAACACTTTCTTCTGAAAAAAACTGTTTGGCTTTAGCCAAAAATTCCTCAGAAATTGTTATTTTCTTGCCATTGGCAGTATGGAAACCAGATGGATAAATCTCATTAACTACATTTTCTTCAGCATCTCTCTCTTGCTGAAAAGGTATCTGATGATCATGCTGAGAGCCTATTTTTGCTTTGCTGTGATTCACAAACAGGTTCTTATCAGGGGCAGTGTCTGCTGCTTCCACATTTCTACTGCTTGTCTTTTGTTTATTGCAGTTCTCTGAAACACTTGCATCTCTTTCACCACGTTTTACCTTGAGCAAGTACACAGAATCAGACAAATCACCATTAGCTGCAGTTGGCAAACTCTGTGGTAAGTATTTATCTTCTGGATTTCTCTCTTGTCCTTTCGCACTAGGAATTGTTTTTTCCTTTTCATTAGATATATTTAAACTATGTTTTTCTCCAGCTGCAGTAGCAGTTTCTGGATACCTCACAACTAAGGAGTCTTCCTGCAAAATACCTTCAACTGGGCAATCTCCTTGAGTCAGAAGTTGCTTAGAAGTTTTCAGATGCTGGTTGTGTTTTTCAGTGGCTGACAGAGTGGTTCCAACTTCAGAGGCAGAATATCTGGCATTGTCAGTACGACCAAAATTGTCATTTTCATCATTTCTTGACCTTTTTGTCCAATTTTCTGTATTTCCCCTAAATGGTATTTTCCTAATATTTTCCTCACATTCTTTCTCTGAATGCTGGGAAACAGAAACTACGCGGGGATCAGGATTTTTAAAGTTTCTAACGCAAGCTGTCTTTCCTCTGGTTTGGTTTTGGCATCTGAAAAAACCGCAGTCAGAAAACTTACGTCCATTTGAACTCTGGCATCTGGCATTAGTTTCAGAAGGTTTAAATAGGCAGTTATCATCATCTAAGTCCCTGAACAGCTCTGCTGACCGGGTGAGAGCTGCTTTAGAAATATTTATTTTTTTACCTCCAGCTGAAGTAAAGCCCACAAAACTAGAAAAGCTGTCCCGTACAGGCACGGGAAAGCTGTGACCGCCAGAGATGCTTCCTTCATGTCCATCTAAATGAGTAAAAGTAACGTCATTATTTTTATGGAAAATCCCTTTGTTCTCTTTTTCACATTCCATCATATCAGATTCTTCATTAGTGTCTTCCTGCTTATTACAATACTTGCTGTTTTGTACTTGATTTTCAGATTTAAGAGCATTGCAAAAATCAGTATCTTTCCATACTGTAGAACTATTTTCTACATTTGTTGTTCTACTTGTTTCTGCAGTTCCAAAGTGGTGAGTGACATGGCTTTGTAACATGTTACTTTGCTTTCTAAACTGGGTAAACTCAAACTGGCTGCCAGTCTCCTCCAGGATACTAGAAAGTTCAGCAATTTCAGCTTCTTGGCTTGCTGTCAAAGCTTGACTTGGTTCTTGCAAGGACTGTTGACTTATAGGAAAATCCGTATGTAGATCAACTTTATGTGGAACAAACTGTATGCGTCTTGGTTCAAGAAAACTTGACTGTGAACCTAAAGAATCAGGTAAGTTACTATCCAGTTTGCTTTTCACAGGTGAGAAAAACTTCTCCTCTTTAACTTGATCTGAAGTATTTCTGACTCTTGCCATGGAAGAGGCTTCAAAATATTCATTTTCAATCTCTCTGAATAACATTTTGCCTTTTGCTAAACTCTCTTCAGACAATTTAATCTGCTTATTGGATGCAGTTTGAAAGCCACCAAAGCTCAGATTTAAATTGCATTCATTTAGATTTCTCGACCAGCTCTCTTTATGTTCTAGGTTCTCATTTGGATTTTTGTCGAAATATACAGGTTTTACTGAATATATATCTTTGCATGATGCAATAATTTTGGAAGGAATTACATTTGTCTTCTTTAAGTAATGTTTAGATTCAGTGTTAGGTCCTGGCACTTCCTTTGACAGAAAAGGTCTTACTTTTTGAGATATATCTTGTTCAAAAAGACCTGACTGTTTATTGTTTTCTGAAATTAAAGAATTATCAGCTGCACAATCCAACAATTCTTTGGCGCTCTCTACATCTATATTATTGCAAGCAGCTGTTTGAAGGTTGCCTTCCTCATTTTCCATTGACTTTACATCTTGACTGGCAGCTACAATTTCTGAAGAGGAAGTTATATCTATTTTTTCCCCATGTTTTAATTGAGTATTACACTTTTCGGAGCCTTTTAATCCCAAAGGCGCAAGTATTTCTCCATGCTCAGCTGCTGACAACTGGTCTGTGGCAGGCTTTTTTCCAGCTGATGTTTTATTCCAGCAATTACTACTGACCTTACTTACAGCAGAGTTGATTTGACTTGAGGTATTATCGAAACTACAGCTTGTCACGGGTGTTGTGTCACGCTCCATATCAACCAGGCATTCATTGTCACCAAGAGGAGAGGGCTGTGCAGGCTGCCCTTTAGGACTCTGAGGCACAACAGCTCCATCACTCACCTTAATACTCCTATACATCTCCTCCTTGCCTTTCTCTAAGCAGTGGCCTTTAGGCAGGAGCCTAGCGTGCCTTCTTGCTGTAAGGCGTGCTGAAGTTAGAACTTTACGTTTTATATTTGAAAGGCTTTCACTATTTAAAGCCTCTGTCGTGTTTTCTTTCAAAGTATTTGATACTTCTAAGCATTTCAGTGATGTGACAGGTTGATGCTCTCTTGCATTTTCCTCCATGTCTTTCAGCTCCTGTTGTTTCAACCTGTTCTTTAGGGTGTTAGCAGATGAGTTATCCGTTATATCCATTTTTATGGTACAAGTGCCAAAATTATTTTCCTTGATATTTGACTGAAAATGCTTTCTCTCAGGAGAAACCAGGCAGTCTATGAAAGAAAAAGACATTACAGAACAAACATGTTAGTAGCCATCATTTATTAAAATAATAAAAAACCCCAATTAAAAATTTCATAAAATTGACTAATTCACAAGATACATATGCTTCACACTGCTACTATAAATACTGCTTGTGTTTCCAAAAGTGAAAATCTTGACAAGCTTGGTGCTTTGTCTGGTCTAATCATGTTCTAATAGTCAGAAGTGAGTACCCTACAGTTAATGCCATCACTTAGAATAATTGATTTGTAGTTGTAATCTAATTTGAAAAGACAGACTTCCATTCCTTGTGTCTCAACAAAGGTTCTGCTTTAAAGAGAAACATTTCAATTCCTCATATTAAGTAACTATTCTGCAAGAACAACAGCTTTTAAAAATAAGAGTATATGCTTGCTTTCATTATGTAATTTACATACATATATACATAAATTATATATATTATATAATTAAAAAAAAAATCTTTTGATCCTGGAAAGAACAGATCTACAAATGGAAACTTTCTAACTTTAGAAAAATAGCCAAAGAATGGTAACATTTTTATGCTGTCTTAAAAATCATCTACAAAAGGAAGAAGACACTTGAAACTCTCCTTTTCTAAACAGCAAGGGCGAAGATAACTGAGCTTATCAATTAGGATAATGGTTCATGGTGCCAGTTTCTACTCCAGAAGCTGGTATGAGACCGAGTTACCACCAGACTACTTGACAATATGAATGCTATTCTGTCACTATGATCATTAACAGACTGATTTCAACTCCTGGTTATCAGACTTATTAGCTGCAGAGCTCCTTTATCACTGATTACAAGTAAATAGAAAATTCCCCACCAATAAAAAATGCTTAGTGCTGTACCTTGAACATCACCTGCGGCCACGTGATAGTTTTTGAATCCACATGAATCAAATTCTGATGATGGCAATGAGTGAACAGGCAATTCAGAGGTCAGCTCTTTCTGAATTTTTTCTTCTTGATAGAGTAACGTGTTATTTATTCTATAGATAAATCTCTGGGATCTTTTTTTCAAGCTGGATAACATATTCAGCCTTTTAAAGTCAGATTTTGTGAAAGTATTTTCACTATCCGCTAAATGTAGGTCGCTGCAATTATCTGGAGCTGTAGGGCTACACACAAGTGGATGAGACAGAACATCAGTTATGACAGATTTAGAAGTTGCTTTTAAATGCCTGGAAAATCTGCTGTTGTAGACTACAGAATATTCTGTGACATTTGTACTCTCAATTAAAATAGAATTATAGTCCAAAAAGCTCACTTTAGAAACCTTTTCAGCAGCAAATCCTTTTATTAACTTTGAATCTTGAATACTCATGGACACCGATGTTACTGGAGATATTTCCAGTGCTGGATTGTTCTCAGAGTTCTTCATTTCATAGTGCTTCTCTGACAAATTGACACTCAGCAGCTCTTGTGCTTTTAACAGACTTGAAGTACTGGGTAAAGATGTTTCTTCAGCTTCCTCTTTGGTCATTAGTGCTGATATCTCATCTAAATTATTCTCTCTGCTCAAGTCAGATGGCAGAGAGCTACACAGAGACATTTCCAAGTGAGTCACATCCAGACCAGATAAGTTCAGCTGAGACCACTGGCTGGGTGAAGACGACAGGTCTTCCTTCACAAGCCTCTTGCTCTCAGGTGACTTCTGTGTTCTGTTACCTTGCACATCTGTTGCGATCTTAGATGACTCCAATTCCTTTTCATGTCCTATTAAGCAGGCATGTTCAACATACTTCCTATCCTCATCAGCTTTCTGAAATAAACACTCCTCCATTTCAGGGTGCTTTTCTCCAGTCCAGCTAGTTGTTACCACTTCCTGAGAACTGCCAGTGTGTCTTCTAAGGCGCTGTTCAGAAGAAACGTTGCCCTCTCCACGTGCTTTATCTGTGGCTGTTTCATGTGTCTCTGCTGCATCCAAGGCGTTTGGCACGAGCAGGAGGCTTCCCTGGGCCTTGGCAGGCTCCCCGAATGTATCCTCAAAGCTCTCCATGTCTCCAAAGGAGCCACCCAGCATCTTCTCAGACTCTGAAGAGACAGGGAGAAGACACAGAATAAAGATCAAGTTACAGCAAAGACTCTGAGAAACAGCACTGTGCTTTTCACCATACAATCCAAAGCTGTATTTGCCTCTACTGGGGAGGGAGATAAATGTATGCACCTTTAAAGGAGGCTATTCTGCAAGAGCTGCTGTTAGAGACTGAAGAAGGCAGATGAGAGACATGTGCAGATGCCCTTGGCCTCCTGAAGGCTGCAGTGCCTAAGCAAGTTTCCAAAATAAAACCAAACTTTTGAAAACAAAATTTGCTCTTTTCCTCAAGACAATAAATTTTGCAGGAAACTTTACTAGATAAGTGTCTAGATTTTCCCTCTGAAGTTTATACCAGATTGTGCGATGCCTAATTTCATCTGCAGTTGGCAGTTAAAGGAACAATTATTTAAGAATGATTCTACCGAGCTTTGCCTTTTCCTTCTGTGTATAATATTAAAGTATTTACAGGGATTTTTTAATTTGCTTAGCCAGTTTTCACACATACCAAACTATGGGCAGAAATATTAGAAAAATGAAATTAAGTATATTCTTATATACTTATATGAGTATATATTCTTATATACTTATATACACATATATACTTATATATAGAAACAGGCAGTGCATTAAAAGTGCATTCCTCTAAAGCAAATTCTGTGCCCACATCCTTTCACCTTGAAATTACCTGTCAACAAAACTGTTACAGATCTTTGACAACTTAAATGCTATCAAAAGGGGAAGATGTAGAAAAAGGGCCACTTACAGACATTATTGTGAACTTTGAAAGCCACAGTTTCTTCCGCTTCTTTTTACTACGGAAAATGTAACTAGACTTTTCCAGAGCATTATGGGCTGTGAGAAGGTATTTTGCAAAATGGCACCAGGCATCAATTTGCCCTTCACTTCTAGAATTACTATGCTGGCCATGAACTATTGAGGTTTAGCAACAATTTCTCTTTCATCCTTCATGTTTGAGACTAAAATACAAACACATAGCACACATCCCTCTGCAAGCAGTGACGTTTCCTGACCCCAGCACTTCAATTCTTCCCTCTCAGTTCCTGAACTGATTCTTTAGAAATTTTTGTTGGTCAAGTATTTTTTGATTCCCCTTTCCTAAAGGACTTTTGCTACTATAAAAAAAAAAAAAAAAAAAAAAAAAAAAAAAAAAAAAAAAAAAAAAAAAAAAAAAAAAGAGCAAATGAAAAAAAAGAAAGCAAGACTAAAAAACAAGTAGACCACATGACTGTTAGGGTGAAATTACTTGATAAGGATAAACCAGTCAGAGAGTCAAAAATATGGTCTTGCTCCCCCTTCAGCCTAGAGCTTTTTTGCCCTCTAAGCTCACACCTCCAGACACTGTTGTTCCCCTTCACTTACACCAGTAGCATGTGGTCATCCAACAGCATGGCAATTTCATCTAACTCACTGACCCATCAGAAATTGATTTCCGTTTTTATGGCAAAATTACTTTTAAAAAGTAGAATCAGTTTAGGAGACGGAAATATATGACTGCCAGAGAAAAACTGTAAGATTAGCTAAAAATCATATATCACAACTTCATCCTCAGCTCTGCTTCACAAAATGCCTACTAACAGTAGAAAAACATCAATACTCACCCAAATCTTCCTGATCTGGCTTTATTGCCTCTGGTACAGACTGTACACTTGTATCACTCCTCCCAGGACATTTATTAGGTTTGGAGAAAAAACTATGTGACACCTATAAACCCAGGGGTCAAGCTGTTACATACAGTGTATGGGTCACCTTAACATTAAAGCATATAACACTAAACATTTACTATGAGTAATTCTGTACTTCTTAAAATAAAATACAGTTTTATTTTCCCGAGGGAAATTGATTATCTTGAAAATAAATTGATACTAATTCAAGGGCAGTGAATGAGTTCAGTAGTTTATTATTATAATTACTGCAGTAAGTGTATTATGTTATATAATATTACAATATATATATCTATGCTATATAAGTATATTACAATTATTTTAAATATATACGTATACTACAATTATAAATAAGCCCCTCAAAAAAAAAAAGGAACTAAAAAGGAGAAATTTGTTTTAACTAGCAACGGTTGGTTTGCTAACTGTGAAGTTTCAGATAGTAAGAATGAAATGTAAATGTGTAACTGAATCACATTAGCATTGCCCTTGTTTTTCAGTCTCAGTAATCACTAAAGGCTCACATACACAGAGTGAAATTACAATTGTGCCAGCCCTCTCTCTTCCCTAACGACACATGTATAAAAGAACCAAAATTAATACTCAATTTTAACTCTTGGCCAGGGGTTAAACACAGGAGCTTTTTTGATAATAGGGCAAACATTAACTCTCAACTTGGACAAAAGGTGGGGAAAACCCAGGAACTAACAATCCTACAGCAAAGCAGCATTTTGCAGTCCCTACAGCTGATTTCTGCTTGAATGACCCACAGTGCAGCTGGATCCAAGTTAAGAAGGAAAGAGAGTTCTCAAAGGGGTTGTATCTGTGAAAGCAGAGCCTACAGCTAGGCTTTGCAAGCTTAGGTTTGCGAGAAGATTTTTTTTAAAAATAGCCAGAAAAGAGAGCTTAAAACGACAGAAGTTTTTTTCCTTAAACCAAAAACAATTAATTTGAGTATGTAACTAAACACTTTATCATAATTAAAGAATAACATAGCTTTTGAATTTACTTACTATCTCAGCTCTGTCATCTTGTTGCCTTACTTCAGAAATAGAATCATTCTCCCTGGCTTTAGGAGAGAGATAGACAAGTCAATTCATTTGTTCTCAGGTGACTAGCTGTATGTATTTAAATACAGCTGGGATTCTGACACGGTTTTTCTTTTATTTTAAATGCAACTGAAATCTGTAAACTAACAGAATAGCCCCCTAAAGACTAACTTCAAATTTAACTAAAAAAACCTTAAAGGTGAGATCATCTGCCAAGAGATAGCATACACACTGTGTATAGCATACAACTGTGGTTCTGTAACACCATAAAACATAGATCACAGCACGTGGCTGCTGGTTTAGAGATGCAGCAGTTATCACCCTTTCCAGCAGCTGTTCATGGCACTGCTCTACTAATTTACTTCTCTCACATGATCTGGATACATTTTTCAAGACACTGATGAGAATTTGATTATACATTGGCTTTCCCTCTCTCAGCAGTGGTTAAATGATTCATCTATATTACAAAATGGAGTGCAAATCCTATTTTTAAGCTTGCTTAAGAGCAATATCTTGAAATATCACATTTCTTTAACATGGCATCTGGATTCCTGTGTGGTATGAAGATTAGTAATTTGAACCCCTCTGTCGAAGCAGTCAAACAGCTTTCTCTTTTTTACTCTTTCGTTTTGAAGGTGACTGCTGACAGAAAATGGGTGTCACGTCTGTAAAATATTATGCTCATCTAGAAAGTGAAACATTTGAACCAAACCTCATCTCCCAAGAGCTTCTCTAAGCTAGAATAGTTTCCCCAGACTTCCTTTTCAAGTTACATCATTCCAAAGCCATGAACAGGCAAAGTGGCACAATTCATTGGCCCTGTGAAGAGCTCAATTCAGTAGCCCATCCCTGCTTGGAATTCTTCCCTTTTAGGGCATTGTTTAAAGTCACTTATTGAGCACTGCTGTAAGAACATGTCACTTTGTCAAGAAAATTCAAACACCTCTGTTCTTCTGGAGTCAAAAGCAGAAGAGTTTCTAACTCTCAGCAACTATTCATTATCAGAGCTACCTATTATCACTGTTGCACCCAGTGTTGGAGGTGTGGCCAAAGAGCTCGACCAGGACATATCAGGATCCACTTCGACTCCCAGACTCTCAGAAATACGGTTTGGAGTTCTGATCTGGAAATATATTTAACAATTATTTCTATACAAAATCCTACACATACTACTCAGAAAAAAAGAAAACCAAACACAGAAATATATATTTACCCCCAAAAGTTTTGGTGTGCAAAACAAGCTTCCATATGGTCCTAAAAAAATTAACAAAAATATGTAATTTATCCATATTGTGGATATCCATATATCCACAGCTATAATATCTTTGAAAATATTTTGTAAAAATAAACAATGAAAATACTCACCTGGAATACTACTTCTCTGTGGAGTCCTGCACAGATTCCTTAAAATAGTTGGACTGCAAAACAAAGTAAAAAAATATTAATTTTATTTCTCAGCTTTTGAAAATAAGAACAAGTAAATACTGAAGCCAGATATTATGTACAAGATTACACCACTTCTTTGATTTTCTCTAACAATTCTCTAACAAAGAACACCTAAATAAAGGGAATTTAAAAAAAAAATTATTTTCAACTTTCTTGGCAATATGCAAGTATATTAAACAAACAAGAAGATATGCAAGATTATCCACTGCTCTGAAAAAATCTCCCAGTCAAATCAGCTTTTATAACTGCCTTTGGTTTAAAATGTATTTTATTTTAAATTCATTTTGCCATATTTTACATACCTAGCAGCATGACAAGTACCAACAGGAGAAGCAAATATTTCATTTCCTTGGTCTATTTTTGTTCTTAGGATTCTTGGACTGATCAAATGCTCTTTGGCTGGAAAAGAGAATACGATGATCAGCAAAACCCTGCATAACTACAAGTAACAGGTTTACAGCTTTAAAAAAATATAAGCAAGGTATAAGTTTTTGTAACAAAACTTATCTAGTGTTACCCTTTCCTCTAGTGTTTTGAACATGCTCAAATTCTCTATTAAAAAAAAAAAAAAAAAGCTAAACAGATTTTAGATGTATGGCTAAAATAAGTAACTCCTTTGACACCTTATTCTTTTGTTAAATACCCGGTTCAGTGTATTTCCTAGATATTATTCAAGTAGTATATATCCATTTTAATGTTGACATTCTGTGCTATGCATTTCTTGTTTTTGAATAAGTCATTTTTAGGAGACATTCAAAACATGCAAACACATACCAGCTTTCCCTCAAGTTTACTTAAGTCATGCACTTCTTATACAAATGAACAGCATAAAGTAAACACATTTTCTGGAGCTATTGCTAAAATGATTTTTTTTTTCTGGAATCTTTTGTGTACTGTGCATCTGTATGTAAAAGAGATCAAAAGAGATCAAATTCTGATCAAAGAAGCAGAACCCTTTGACCATAAACTGCACACATGAACAACCACCAATTCAAACACAGTACAGTAAGCACAGTAATCAATAGAATGCTTAAGGTTGGAAGGGACCTCAGAGGTCATCTAGTCCAACCCCAATATAGTATATATTCCACAAGTCATCTTCCACTGTACCATTAGAGCATACAAACACTCATATCCATGCACAGACAGCAAGAGTAACCATTTCAAAACAGAAAAAGTTCCTTTTTAAAGTTCCTTTGTTTACACCCTATGAAATGCTGTCAAGAATTGACCAGGGACATAACCCTGGAAAAGTCTAAGTAGATACAGATGGAAGAATCGCTTCCAGCTACGTGCAAGTTGAGTAGAAGTCTGGCAATAAAGTTAGGAGAACGAACAGGGTAACAACAGTCTAGTGAAACAATGTTATAAGGTGCATGTGAAGAGCAGCACTAGTAAAACCTCCAAGGCCTTCACTTTAGGATCTAATAACAAGTCCTATAACTGGGAGACGCTCATGTTTGCCTGTGACAAATAAGCTATTTAGAAAAAGCTTATCTCATTGCTAAGGAGGACACACACACACAAAATAGATGTGCAAAATATATTGCAAGAATGGACCTAGAAATTCCTCCACAGAGAAAATTCTTGCAAGTTATTTGTCCAAGAAGGATGGGTTATTTCAAACTGCAGAAACACCAAAAAGGAACCAAGAGTGACAGGCACTTTCATGATGCACTTGGGAGTTGTAAACAGCAACAGAACTGCCCCTTAGAAGTGGCAGAGCTTTTTCTCTTCAAGTGGAAAATCTTTCCATCAATTGCAGCTTTACTAGCTCTAAGTGGAAAGGTTCTTCCAAATCTTCCCAAGCAAAACTAAGGAGTGCCCACCCTACAGACTGCCTTGTATTTCAGTGTCATAAGCATCATATTCTCTCTCTTAGAAAGATTTCAGAGATAGTTCACAAGTTAGGTTTAAGACAGGAAAAAAAACATAATCAGACATAAAACTGAGTTCTCAGTTACCAAGTTACACTCAGAAGCTTATATACTCCTTATATTAGCACTATTTAGAGCTTTTGAGACTTGTATCACTTTATTAGTCAACAGCTACAAAAATAAAATGTAAAAAAAAAAAAGAACTCTCTTCTGGAACTCACAAGAAGCCTTTAAACTTATTTTAGAAGTTACTCACTTGTTTTCTGATCCAGTTCTTTTCCAGGAGAAGACAAAGGGGAAGGTGGCAATATCGTACTTTGCTCTTTAAAAATCAGTGGAGTTGAAGCCAGCTGGCTGTATGCAGAGGGTTTTGTCCTTGGAGTTTTAAAAGAAGCTTCATCAGGCCATTCAGTGTGACCATCAAGGTCTCCAAGTAATTTGGGCTCATAAGCGGGAGCTTCTGAGGTCAGCTCTTCAAACCAGTTCAGGCTTATAGGTCCTAAATCTATGAAGAAAAATATACACAACACCACAAAAAATAAGTAAACAGGCATCTGCCAAAAGGCAAGCAAATTACTAAAAGTACGCATTTTTTGTGTCATTAAAACAGGACATAAAATAGGAATATTCAATCTATGCATGATACAGAACACAGCATAAGAACACATCAGAAGGATACATCATAACTTGCTATTAATTATAGGAAAACTAATACTCCATGGAAGCCTATGCAGAGCCTACTGCCAGCATTTTATTACTATGTTTCTGGGAAGATACGAACTCTGATGTCAACAAGGTGTAAGAGAAGGTCTGCCATCATTTTACAACCACTAATGAAAATACCAAAGGGCAATTAATTTTACACAAACTGGATATTTGAGGTTAATTGGCTTTTAGTTTATATCTTACTTTACTCAAACTGGTGAATTACACAGGTTCCTTCTAGCAGTGGTAAATCATATGACTACAGTTGCATTTGATCAAAGACTAAATCTAGACCGTTTAGAGGTATATAAAAAAAAAAAAAAAACACAGAACAAGTGCATGGAAGTATCTAAGAACACTTAGGGAAAAAAGGCTAGAAATAAAAATTAAATGAAATATATTAAAAAAGTAGGTAACAGTGGATAAAGATTTTAGGCAAGGAAAGAGCCAGCAAGTTGAGTAATGCTCTGCTATGCAACATAAAGTTCACTGCAAATACTCATAAAATATCAACATCCTTAAAGCAACTCTAATAAGTTATTTACTTTAAGCAGACTGTACCTGTTTCACTGCACTGAGCTTTAAATATTTCAAAGAAAGCTGGTTTGTAAGCCATTTTCTTATCCATATAATTACTGGAAAGCTCATTGGAAAACCTGGAAAGAAACAGGAAAATACTTTCACCCAATACTAATTTAATGGCACATGCAATGCAAATACAAATATTAACGTCACTTTACTGCATCTCTCAGTAGGGAGGGGTCACACACAGATTTGTCCACTTCAGGACTGTGATGTCCATGTATTCATTTGGAAAGAGGGATAAATTATGGATGTGACAAGAAAAAAAAAGGAGGGGAGAATTTTACAGGATAAAACAGAAGAACTGAGCAAATACAGAAGAAAAACCTGAAGGAAAGATATTAAAATTGCAAGATATTTTTAAATACACCCACACGAGTACAGGTGAGGCTAGAATATGTATCATTACACTGAGGCTCTCAGCCGTGCACCAAAACTTTGGTTCAAAATCACCTTTAGGTTGAGGAGATTGCAGATTTTGCCAGTTGCATATATATACATAAATATATATACATTATATAATAAATATATATACATTATATATGCATTAATTTATATATATATATATATATAAACTAATGGCAAGATTGCCACATAAAGTTTTCCTGTTTGTTTACTTTATTTGAACATCTCTTCCTCATGCCGCATTTTTCCCGTTTTCAATGGAGAACCTGCGGTAGCTGCCACCAAGAGGCCTCTCTAACCAAAGCAGAAGGGAAAGCACGTTTTTAGAAGCGAGTAAACAGCGCCAACAGAAAAAAATATATATATAATAATGAGGAAAATAAATAGAAAAATGTCTCCACAGGCGCACACTATGGGGAAGCGGGCTCCCCACGCGTGCTCGGGGGGAGGACCGCCGGGTGCCGCGGCGGGACCCCGCAGCCCCCTGGCCGAGGGCGGCCCCGCAGGGGGAAGGCGCCGCGCGGGGCCCCCGTCCCGGCG